>JAATLQ010034049.1:0-20717 GCA_013421005.1 Heliconius erato x Heliconius himera | reverse complement strand
TGTTTCCATGTTAATTCGACGATTTAAAAGTGCTTATAAGAGTTTATTTGAATAAGTAATATTTTGAATTTGAATACTTTAATGATTGTATAAATTTATCATATAAAAGTTGCTCATTTGACAGTATGTCCAAATATATATAAATAGACAGTTTCGTTAGCCATGATCAGTCGAATAAACTAAACAGAATGTGACGCTGCTCGTTTTATTATTCCCATATTCAAACCACTACTGGAACAGTGGTTTAAGTCCCACACTAACTAGACACATCTAAACCCTAATAAATTACGAGCGCTTACTATATAGTAACGTAACATTATAACAAGAACACCATTGTTAAATTTGCTCCTAATATGTTCGTATACACTTATAGCTTATTAAGGCGTAAGGATGACTGGCAAATGATAACGTAATTTCTTATATTATTCCCAAATTCCCAAAAAAATATAAAAAATGAGCTTTATAATTTAACGTAAGTTTTTTTTATCAGCTTCATGCTGTATCCCGCACACTGCTGGATAGGCAGAGGGAACCTAATGTTAAGACACTCTGTTCCCCACTTTCTTCCGATTTCTGGAAGCATTGCGTGTTGAGTGGCAGAACTCAACGCCGCGCTTGTCATCAACACCAGAGCGAAGAAATGGAAATATAAATTTAAGTAAATATTTCATCTACTCGAGTGGGGATCGAACCAACAACCAGTCGGTTTTACAGTCACACTTTGTGCCCCTGTGCCACGACTGGCCTTAACATAAATTAGATCAGTTTATGCACCTTATTTCTCTTAAAACTGGCTAAGTAACCGCCCTGATAGTACTATCGAATATAAGTGTGCTAGTAACAATTATTTCTCATAAATTATATCGGTAAAAGTTCGTATAATATTTTGTTTGTCATTGCTATTTATGATAAAAGTAAATTATTCATTTTAACCACACAGGCCTTGTCTATTTTTATAAACACGTCAATAAAATTGAAATAAATATAAAAGAATTCTAAAGGGCGTTTTAAATCGATCGTCCTTCACCACATCTTCACGCGTATCGATGAGGAAAATTTTACATGTAAAATCCATTCTATCTTTGACCTATTTTTGTTTTATTAATAAATTACGATGTAAATTAAATTTTAAATTACACCTTATATTGTAGTATATGGAGCTTAATTTTATTAGTCCCAGTGTATATCAATATAGCAAAATTCCAGTATGTTTGTCTATTTATTATTTATAGACATTTTTTTTATTTTATAACGTAATAATTAATTTTCATTATACAGCTTTGTAGACAAAATGCAGCGTTGATTTCTGCCACTAAACACATATTGTCTCGATAGTTGGATCTAATGTGGCTAACGATCTGTCTTATTACTAGGTTCCTTCTGTCTGTCCAGTGATGCGGATAATATCAAGAAGATGCATTAAGAAAATAATAAAAACATTGGTAAAGTTGCTTGTAGAATAAACTACAACTTTTATATGAATACTATTGTTATTTAAAACTATTGTATATTGTGGGCAGATCTAAATATATATAAACATACCCAATAAAACAAAAGTGACTGACAGCAAACATACATAAGCAGTTCTCTTTGGTAAGCTAAAAGACAGCATGTCGGTTCCTAGAAGAGCACTAGGAAAGGATTTCACGAAATTTCTAAGGCAAAACGAATAAACAAGGTTTTACATTGTATAGTTCCGAATTGTAATAAAATTATTTTTTTTTAGCTTCACACTGCATCCCATACATAGCAGGGTAGGCAGAAGGTACCTGAAAACTAGTGCGAAATTCATTTCCTTGATATTATTTTTTTTTCCCGAGTCGAAATCGAACTCATAACCTGTCTCATACAGTCACACGCTGATGCCATTTTTTTGAGTAAAATTTGGCATCACTATCCCTGTGATTTATTAAACAGAAAAAATATCAAATCAGCTTCACGCTATATCCGGCACACAGCAGGGTAAGCAGAGGGAACCTAGTATAACGCACTCCGTTCCCCACTTTCTGTCGAATTCTGGAGGCATTGCGTATTAATTGGCAGAATTCTACGCCGCGCTTTGCTTCGTCACCAGAGCGAAGAAATGGAAATATAAATTTAAGTAAATATTTCATATCTCAGGGCATAAGGATGACTGGCAAAGGAGAATGTCATTTCTAATATTATTCCCATAAAATATAAAAAATGAGTTTTATAATTTAACGTAAGTTTTTTTTTATCAGCTTCACGCTATATCCCGCACACTGTAGGGTAGGCAGAGGGAACCTAGTATTAAGACACTCCGTTCCCCACTTTCTGCCGGAGGCATTGCGTGTTGAGTGGCAGAACTCAACGCCACGCTTGTCCTCGACACCAGAGCGAAGAAATGGAAATATAGAATTAAGTAAATATGTCATCTCCTCGAGTGGGGATCGAACCCACAACCAGTTGGTTTTACAGTCACACTTTGTGCCGCTGCGCCACGACTGGCCTCAAAAAATATCATAGCTGAATTATTCTCTAACATACAGTTAATAAAAAACAAATCTATTTACATAAAACCACAAGAAAATCTGTAACAAAAAATAAACAAACAACCAATATAAATTCCCAAATAAAAAACACAAATCAGATAATCGCTCCACAACCATAACCGTATCTCATAAAGGCGATTATCGAATGCAGCATCCAAATAATTTTCACACAATCAACATGATGTATCTCTATTTCTGTACACACGAAAACCATCCATCTAACATCGGTATAACGTTTCATATATTTATTGCTGCGTAGAAAATCCGGGTAGCGGTCAGCATTGATCGATGGTATTATGTAGATTTTGTATCGCAAGTATATTATGAGCTTTTTGGGCTATCTCGTTATTGAATTTTGTATAGAAAAGATAATAGAATATTTTCACGAGGTTTTTGTCTTGGGCCCTCGCAACCTTCGTGGTTCATGCATTATAATATATATTTTTTGTCGTTGTTTTCGTTATCTGTGCGTAATTTACTTTGTACGTGGCTTTGATTAAAAATAATTGTTTTATCTGTAACAGGAGAGTGGCGTAACTATTTATTAATTTAAAAAAAAGAATATTTCCCTTAAGGCAAGTCGTGGTGCTGGTGCACTAGTGAGTGACTATAGATGCAACAGGCTTTCTATTCGATTTCCCTCTAGGATATGAAATATATCATATTTTTATTTTCTTCTTTCTGGTGTTGAGGCAGAGCGCGGTGTTCAGTTCCACAAATACACTGATTGCCTTCAGACTTCAACAAAAAGTGGAGAATGCAGTGTCTTAACACTAGGCTCCCTTTTCCCTACTCTACTGCATGCGAAATTCAGCGTGAAGCTGAAAAATAGGGCCCCCTCCCTAAAAGAAGATGAACCCACAAGCATCAACGCATACTTCTTAAAATATAGTATACAAACATACATCAAAAAACAAAAAAAATATATATTTAAATGAATATTTAATTACAAAAGAAGAACTTACTAAGCCAGGTAATAAAAGTATTTAACTCTACCATGTAAAGCATCAAGAGTGTAATTAAAAACGGCAGGAACATTCGCAATCAGATTTACCTCATTCCCTTATTAGTTTCTGTAGACTCTCAAAGCTTACCTTACTTGCTTTCTGAATAAAAGATAAAAGAAAATAACGTGAAACGTGAAAAGAATGTACGTATATGGTGAAATAGGAATATTTATTTAATTGACTTACTGAATTGTTTAACTGAGATTATTTTGTAGGTCTTATGTTAAACATTGTATATAAAAATAAATAAAATAGATTTAGATCAAGGAAAATCTGAAAAAAATTGAAATCAAATTGAGAAAAATGTATAAATACTTATTGGTATTGCAGTTGGTGGTATCGCAGTCCTTGAGATCAGTTGTGGCGCAGGGGCACAAGTGTGCGATTGTAAACGCGAAGTTTGTGTGTTCGACTGCTACTTGATGGAATGAAATATTTAATACTTTTATCTCGCACTGGTAACGATGCAAAGCGCGGCGTTGAGTTCCGCCACTCAACATGCAATACCTCACGAATTCGGAGGAACATGGGGAACGTAATTTAATGACAACAGAGTAGCTGAACATTAGCTTCCCGGGTTTCCTTCCTTCAGCAATATGTGAGATTCAACATGAAAGTGAAAAATAAATAAATAAATTTATACATATAATAGACTTCCTGAATAAATGGAACATCCAGCACAATTATATTTTTAATTTGAGCTAATAGTTTCTGATATTAGCGCGTTTAACCAAATAAACTGTTTAGCTTTATAATATTAGTGAACTGGACATAATTAACTCTATTTAATTCCTATGAGAATCCAAATATTTAGATTACATTATTATTGTTATTACACATTACACTTTAAATTGTCTGTTTTTTAGTTTCACTCTATATCCCTTATAAGCCCTGCAGCAGGTTAGCTAGAAGCAACTAAGTGTTTTTTTTATTTTCTTTATTTTTTTTATTTTAATTCTTATTTACACTACAGACTTATGGTCCGTACCTTTTGTTATTATTACATTTCTATTAATTTTTTTCTGTAGATATTACTTAGAACTAGATTTATGTTATTACATACATATATCTCTATATTTACATAATATCTGCTTAAGAAAGTCCAGTTATTAATTTCAGTTGCCACTTACTAACTTAATCTAACACTATAATCTAAATCTACATGCATAAAAATAAACATTCATTGTAAATAAATTTAACTTAATTGCAACCAAGAGTTAAAACACTCCGTTTCCAATTTCTCTCTCTAATACCTAATTAAAATTAAAATCTAGATTTTAAAAAACCCTACGCTAGAACTATGCGAGATAATCCATCCTCCAAATGGGAACAAAAGCACCGAGTGACACTACACAGTAGGGACGATGTACGTACGTACGTACGTACCGTACTGTACTGTATTTATATTTTTACACGACCAAAAGCCTGTTGACCTAGAAAAAGATACTGAGAATTGAGGACGTGGGGGCTTTACTGGATTCCTTTTTCAATAGTAACATAATTTCTTGTATATAAATATTATATATGTATTATATGGATGTTGGTTGAGGTAGTGTAAAGTGAATAATGGGGTTGAGGCTGTCTTGGCGCAGTGGTACAATTCCAGACTCATTTAGGACAATAAATTATTCTCATTTGCTCGTGGTAACGAAACAATGCGAGGCGTTGTGTTCCATCACTCAACACGTAATGTCTTGAATTGGATGGTATGTGGAGAGCAAAGTGTCTTATTCCAAATTCGAAACACTATAGCGGAGAGATAAAAATAAATTAGTCAGGGTGCACCACGACGACACTTTCTTCTTATATATTTTTCATCTTAAATCTAGATTAAAAAAATATCACCCATCATACCCTAAAACCTTTCTCATTTAAAACACACCATATGCTATACATATAAATGATCGCTAAAGAAATCAGCATGAATTATTACAGCCATTATTAAAATCGGTAGATACGTGTTAAAACCACAAAGGGCCTACTCGAGTCTCATATTCCTGTTATAAATCACGTGGGCTTATACCATCAAAGTTATTATATTGTGAATGAATTTCTGGCCACCTTACCTTATATAATCTATGTTTAATACGAGGCCGGTCGTGGCGCAGAGGGACAAAGTGTAACTGTAAAATCGCCTGGTTGTGAGTTCGATCCCCGCTCGAGGAAGTGAAATATTTATTTATATTTATATTTTCATTTCTTCGCTCTGGTGTCGAGGCAAAGCGCGGCCACTCAGCACGCAATGCCTCCAGAATTAGGCGAAAAGTGGGGAACGGAGTGTCTTAACAATAGGTTCCCTCTGCCTACCCTGCTGTGTGCGGGATACAGCGTAAAGCTGATTTTAATATGTATTTTAATATGTAATATATTAGACATACATATTTTCTTGTAGGTTTTGATCGAAAGTTTTTGTAGCTTTATGCTCTGTTATATATACAGTAGGATAAGCAGGCTCTGTTGCCTTACCAGTTATAAGTGCGAAGAACTGAAAATATTAAATATTTTCTTGAGTGGGAATCAAACCCACAACCAGTCGCATTTACAGTCGCACTCTCGAGCTTCTGTGCCAAGACTGGGCTCTAATCTCTATAAATAATAAGACAGTAAAAATATTTTGTCTGTACATTTAGTAATTTTGACTGAAATGGATAGAGGGACACTTAAAAAGAATAATAAAAAGCAAAAATTTTTTTTTTGAATTTCTTGTCTGTCTGTCTGTCTGTCCGTCTGTCGACATATTTTTGTCCGCATTTTTCTCTGAAAGTACTGAACCGATTTACCTAAAAGTTTCACCAATTGCTTTGTTTTAACTCAACTTAACTACTAAAGTTTGGTTCATCAAAATCGGTTCATTAAAAAAAAAGTAATCGTCATTTGAATGGCAAAAACTCAAGGCATTAGTTTGCCTGCGAACTAACGTTCGCAATAACAATATAGCAATCGCGCTGGTAAGATTCCTGGCTAAAGAATGACATTCGAAACGTCTTGATTATATGACTGTTGATAAAAATATATATATTTTTGAAGCACTATTATACAATATTTTATACAATAAAGTAAACAAAATTGAATTGTTAGTGGAGACCTACCTACCTACCTTTATAAATCATAACAGTTAAGTTGAAATCGTAATTAATTCAACACAGAGATAAAGAACGATTTGATCTTCAAAGAGATATAAAAAAAAATACATAGATTTTTTGGTTCGTTCGTTCGTTTGAAATAAATCTATATAAAAATGCCTAAAAACATCCTTTCTACGTGTACTCTGTAATATTTACCAATTGTACATTTAGCTAATAATATGTGTAACTAATTTAAAAACTGTACAGGAGTTAATATGCAAACACTACAGTTATTTTACAAAGAATATTATGAATCCTTACCCAAATCAATAATTTTACATTTAAGGCTGTTTCTAAAGCAGTACATTAAATTATTAAGTAACATCAGTACATTTAACAGAGTTTTAAAAAACATAAGATAGGTAAAAAGAACGTAATGTTTCAAAAATATGTACATATAATAAATAATTCGCTTTATGTATGTTTTATGAATATCAAATATCAACATTGGTCATATTTTTTAGTTGGAAACAATCAAAAATTCTTATAGAAGTTACGATAATGTCGCAAAAAAATCAAATTAGAATATTACAGATTAAAGTAATAAAAAAATCATATTAGAAGTCATTAGAGTTGTCAATCAATTCTGCTTATTAAATCAATAATCATGTATTTTAAGCGGGCGAAGCCGTGGGCGGGCCGCTAGTCTACTATATTTTTCTTTTACTACATAACTATAAAAATATTAAAAAATATATAATTTTATAATGATATCATCAGCACTATTAAGTATGATAGTTTGGCATTATTGACAGAACCCTTCTATTTTTAAACAACCCTTATAACGGTCACACATTCAAAAGAGGGTGTTAGCGACCCTATTTTTAATTAGACCAACATAACTCCCTTTGTTATACCTGGAATTATTATGACCTAATTATCGTGTCTTGATCGAGGAATGGCTGCAAAAGATGCCTTTATATATAATAAAACAATAGCTTCACGTTATGTTCCCCACACAGCAAGGTAGGCAGAGGGAACCTAGTGTTAAGACACTCTGTTCCTCACTTTCCGCCGAATTCTGGAGGCATCGCGTGCTGAGTGGCGGAGCTCAACGCCGCTATGCCTTTTTATAGATATAAAGGCTTTATATAACATTTTATATAAATAAATTTATTAACTTGTATTAGGGTGTATATATGTGTGTGTTATTACTTTCCGATTTCGTTTTATCAGCTTCAGGCTGTATCCTATATATGAATATATAGGCAAAGTGCGGCGTCGAGTCCCATTCCGGCTAGGGATTTTAAGTTCAGTAACAGTAATCATTTGTTAAATCTTTTTAAGTTTATAGTGTCGGTTAAAATCACTTATTACATTTATTTCGTAATCTTCAGGGTAGGCAGTTAACGCATTTTACCCACTACTCACAAACCGCCCCATTATCAAGACAGTTAGCGAAACTCAATGCCGTTATTTGTATTTTTTCCGGAGTGGAAGTCAAAACCACAACAGTCGCGTTAGCTGTGGACTTAAATTAAGTCAAAATTAATGGAATAAGTGCAGATAAAACATTTAAACACAAATCCAAAATTTCAATTATCATTCAAAAAACGATACTAGCAACTAAATAACAAATTTACTCAACACTAAATAAAAACCGACTATTTACGGTCACTAGCCTTAATATATAAATAGAGCAAGTTCCCAAACTTCCAATTAATATGTCAATACACAGGATGCGGGTAGGGGTTTGCCCAAAGACCGAATGCAAATGTATGGCCCGTATAACCTTACCATACAATTCTAACTCGACTAGTTCTTTGCTTACATTGAAACTTTTAAAAATATTAAAATTTTCTACAAATATGCTATTTTACTTGAATTGAGAAAAGTGACAGAGGCGCAGTCTTGTAAATGTTGTGCGCAGGTTGTGAGTTCGTTTCCCACTTGAGTAAATTAAATATTTAATATTTTTTTAATTTCTCTGCTCTGGTGTCGAGTCAAAGCGCGGCGTTGACTTCCGCCACCCAACAAGCAATGATTTCAAAATTCGGCGTGAGTGAAAGAAGTGGAAGAAAGTAGGGAGCGGATTGTCTTAACACTAAGTACCCTCTGCCTATCCTGCTTCTTGCGGGGTACAGTGTTAAGCGGAAAAAAAACCTAAATTTAAATTTGTCATTTTCAGTGTTCATAAAAACTGTTGTGACACAGTAGGAAACGTGTCACAATAGCTTTTTCACATCTGCCTATTTTTTCAAGATATTGTGTTTACCAACGGAAACCCCAGAACGTGGAAATAAAAATAAATTAAATACCATCTAAAAATTATTTCTCTGAGTAGGAGTGTAATCCACAACCGCCGCCTTAACTCACTAAGGCCATAAAATACTAACGTATAATATACATATGTATATTTACTTTTTGATATAGCTTAAGATACACAAAGTATTTACTGTAAAAATATCTATAAAGCTTGCAAATGTTCAAAATGTATTTAAAAAATGATATTGCCTTAATATTAAATAATAAATTATATTTATTTACTATTAAGTTATTTATATGTTGGACTTTTGAACATCCAATTGCATAGAAAATATGCTCATTATATATTTTTAGTCTCAACTTACCATAATAACTGCTATGTTTTTTTCGTGCTTATAGCAGATTAAGCAGAAGGATCCTAGTTCTAAGACACTTTGTTCACCATTTTTCGCTAGATTTCTGTGGCAATACATGTTAAATGACGGAACCCAACACAGGGCTTTGTCTTATTACCAGATTTATTCTTCATGAGTGAGAAATCAGACCACAATTATCACGTTTATAGTCAGACGCTCCACCATGCTACTATGGAATATTGATCTTTACTTAACCAATTTTTTGGCATTATAACCTCGAATTCTAAATCCTCAGTCTTCATCACCTATGTCATCAATCCTCTAACCTAATAACTGTGGAACACCCTAAAGCTTATACGAACCAGATATCTGTTTCCCTTAGCATGTCACATTACAAAGTAATATTAAAGTTGAGCTTATCCACCAGTTAAACACACCTGTACAACAATTTCAATCGGGATCGTAGTTCCGATACGCCGCAAAACAATTTATTGGCACCGGTATTCGGGAAACGTGAATAAATTGGCTTGAACCTGGAACAGGCGATTGCGTCCGAACTATTCGGAAACTTTCGGAAAGCCTTTTAGTTTTACCCTTTGTTCTTATTGTTTATGTCGTCTTGTTGTGAATTTATAGATTTTTGGATTCGCCGTTAAAAATGAATTAAAATTAAATTAGCTTCACGCTGTATCCCGCACACAGCAGGATTGGCAGGTTATCTCGAACCTAAGAACATAAGTTAAGACACTCCTTTCCTCATTTTCTGAAAATAATAATAAATTATAATTCATTCGTTCGAGGCTAGTTTTAAGACACCACTTAAGGCATTTCCCATTAAGGCACTTCCGTTCCCCATTTTCCATTGAATTATAAAGGAATTGCGAGGAACTTAACTTTAACGAGTGGTAATCAAATCCACAACCGACACGTTTAACCGTCACATGCTTATGCCCCTACGCCACGTCGGCCTTATAAAAATGGATATTAGTTTAGATGAAAACAAGAGAACAGAGTGATTAGTCACGGGATCCTTTGTTCCACATTACATTTAAAACCCAATCTCCATTACAATTGAACTCCATTATCCCATCTCTATATAATATTCCAATTTCTTCTGAATTTCTACATCTCAATTCATTTTCCGATCCATTGATTTCTTTCACAAGTAAACGTGAAACAGACGCTTTGAAGTAGTTCTCCCTTATTATTCGCCATTTCCTACAATTTTGCTGCAAATAAAATGAATTTTTCAACGAGCTGTCTTCGTCTTGAGCCTTGAAATTCTATCATTATTTTATTTATTGCTTAGCCTTTTCTTTTTAGATTCGTTTATGAAAATTTTTGA
The DNA here is from genome assembly GCA_013421005.1 of Heliconius erato x Heliconius himera. Lineage (NCBI taxonomy): Eukaryota > Metazoa > Arthropoda > Insecta > Lepidoptera > Nymphalidae > Heliconius > Heliconius erato x Heliconius himera. Next base: position 10,166 of record JAATLQ010034049.1, on the reverse strand, counting down.
ATTAGTTTAAAATTTATTTTTCATTAATAATATTTTTTCTTTTTGAGGCCAGTCGTGGTGCAGGGGCACAAAATGTGACTGCAAAACCGACTGGTTGAGGGTTCGATCCCCACTGGAGGAGATGAAATATTTACTTAAATTTATATTTCCATTTCTTCGCTCTGGTGTCGAGGCAACGCGCGGCGTTGAGTTCTGCCACTTAACACGAAAAGCCTCCAGAATTCACAACTTAACATCAAATTTCCAGGTTCCTGCTATATTCAGGATAGATGACATACAAAACTCTTAGTTTTATTATGAAAATCCAGTTATTTCACAAGTATACAATGTCGTTGGAAATATTAAATATTTACATAAAAATCTTATATTATAATAAAGCTGAACTAATTAAATATTTGCATGACATATAAAAGGCTGCAATAACCCAAATTGTAAAAGTAAATATATTTTAAAATTGTATTCTGTAATATTATTTCAACGTAATGTATCCATATTATTATTTTGCTGTTGCTGTATGACGTCATTACTTTGCAATTTCGTTTTAACAAAATTTTATATTTCTCGTCACGAAAAAGGTTTTTGTAGTTTAATTAGATTTTAAGGATAGAGTGCGAAAAAAATAGATAATAGAAGGAAGAAAGATAAGAGTGGGACCCAAAGACTTCGAATCGCCTTGAGGATCATTTGGAGTATCAGGTAAAAAGTATGAGTGTATGAAGAAGTTGGTTACTGTGCAAGAGGTAAAATGGGTATGAGGAAACCGTAACTGTTGGCACTCCGTTCGAGAGAACGCCAGAGATGGCTTCACCGATAGGAATTGGGCGTTAAATCAAAAATATAACATATTTTTTTATTAACTTCATACTGTATTCCCCACATAGCAGGGTATGTAGAGGACACTTGGGTACCTGGAACGAAGAGTTAATTCAGTCTGTTCCAATTAGGAAGCTTCGGTTCCCCATTTTCGGGGCTTTCCCATTAAGTGGGAACCCACAACCTTTCGCGCTAACATTCGCACGTTTGTATTCTTGAAAGTTGTATGTGCTTGTTGTCTTGAAATTTGCGTACCCTGCTATGCGTGAAAAAGCGTGAAAACAAAAACATTACAACAAAAGATTTATATAAATGCTAGCTAACTCCTCAATAGTTTATAGAAAAATATATTTATCTAATATACTATTCATATCCAATTATCTTTTATCTACGGCTTCGGCTGCAATCTATATTGTCTCACGTTTAATAACTACTCGATGTGTATGTCATAGTCATGACTGTTTTTTTTATACGAGAAACATTTACACGTTGAAACACAGTTGGGTAGGTAGAGGGAACCTAATAACCTAGTTTTAAGATGCCTTGTTCCTATTAAGACTTCCGTTTCCCACTTTCCCCCAAATTCTAAAGGCATTGCATATTGTGGTGTGGCGGTAGTGGCGGAACAGAACGCCGCGCCTCGAACAATTGAAATAATACAGTTTAAGGTCTATGGTCTTCCACGAACCCACTGGTTTAGAAACTACTCAGTTTTATAATATTTAGAGGCCAATCGTGGCATAGTTGTATAAGCATCTGACTGTAAACGCGACAGGTTGTGAATTCGATTCCCATTCGAGTAAATAAAATATTTAATAATATAATTTCTTCGCACTCGTGTTGAGGCAAAACACGGCGTTGAGTTCCACTACTCAACATACAATGCCTCCAGAATTCAGCAGAAAGTAGAAAGCGACGTATCTTAACTTATATTTAGTGTAAATTAGTGCACCTAAATGGAAACCTCTAAACATTTACCATTAGTACTATAATATGTAATAATTTCGAACACCATTATACCGAATGTGCTTTACTGCATACATATTAATGTCTATAAATATTTATTAACTCGAGAATCGATATTGAATTTGTCCTTTCAATTCTGTTATTGTATATCTGTAATGGAATTTTTAATATGTATATAAATGGAGATAAAACTATATTAGCAGTGACAGTTGTGGGTTCGTTTTTTTTTGTGAGAATATAGGATTGATTTACGATTTTGAAATGGTTGTATGTAATACATACTTTGAAATTATTATTTTTTGTTTGAAGTTTATTTTGTTACAATTACAATGTTTTCTCATATACGATATTCTTGAATTTTATGTAAATTTTCTCGTATACTTTTTGCCTCATCTTATAAACTTCATAATTTACCTCAACTTCACTGTAGGTACTAAAAAGCAAGACACAATCTCCTTATTCTGCAAGAATTCAGGGTAGTACGTCAGGCAACTAAGAAATCGTTGGCGGTGGTTTCATGCAATAGATTTTTTAATATAATTTTAATCACAATAAAATCTTTATAAAACAGCTAAAATTAAGAGCATTTGATACGTTTAGGGCCAGTTTCACCACTGGCTGATAGAGTCCCCAACAGCTTTATCTGCCAGATAAGATAGAATTTTTGATTTCACATGTCGAATAGCAATATCTAGTATATACACATTTGAAATATGCTTTTTATTTTTCAATACTTTTTTGTAATTTAAAAATGTAACAAATCGTATGAATTGTACACTTCTACTATCGTACATAAAAGAGAAAATTCTTGAAAATATAAGAAAGAGTTATTTTTTTCATCCTCTGTCTGTGAGAGCATTAATTATTATTAAACCACTATCTAAAACTGAAAACTGGCTCTTAGACAGTTTAATTCGGATATTAAACGAGCCACGAGCGATATTTCTAAAATAAAGCAAGTGAGGCATAAATTATATTTTATTTATTTGCAGAGTCCTCTACTTCGTATGGCTATTTCGATTTTAACTATTGGAATTCATATGTTGTGTGAATCTATAATAGTCTCAGTGTATAATTTAACTCGTGTCAGGTGTAAATGTGGTCATCGCAGTGCAGTGAGACCCCACTTATTAATTTAAATGCAATCCAACTTTCATTCATTCTCATATAATAAAAATTAAAAAAATGAATAAAATCAGCTTCACGCTGTATCCCGCACACAGCAGGGACGGCAGAATCAACCTAGTGTTAAGACACTCTATTTCCCCACTTTCCGCCGAAATCTGGAGACATTGTGTGTTGAATGGCGGAACTCCACGGCGCGATTTGTCTCGACTCCAGAGCAAAGAAATGAAAATATATGTTCTCGAGTGGGGATCGAACCCACAACCAGTCGATTTTGCAGTCACACTTTGTACCTCTGCGCCACAACTGGCCTCTACTAAGTAATATAAATTAGTAATAATATTTTCATTTTCTTGATATGGCAAGGAAAAAAATCTCTATGTTCACCGGGAAGATATTGTGTTCTCTTTTAATATCCTGCACAGCGGGATAAAGCGTGAAAACAAGCGAAGTAAATACAAGAAAGGACAAATTTGTTGAATTCTTATAAAACATTTTGCTTCAAGGTCGAAGACTAACATAAAAGTGCTAACAAATAGACGATTCAATATGTGCCCGAACTGTTAAATAGATTGAAGGGATACGTGCTAAGTATACAACAACGTAAGGAAAGCTCACTAAATAAAAATTATAGGGGTAACTTAGGGGTAGCTTTTAAAAGCTTCATTTAATGTCAATACAGTTTCTTTTGTATTTTTAGTTTCTTGTAGCCCTCGGTTATATTTAGCGTAGGCAGAATGTACAGTGTTAAGATAAATACTTATTTAGGAAACGTAGTAAAAATTGAACGTAGCGGGACACGAACCCGCGCCTCCTGGAATACGACCTGCTACGGGGTTCTGATCACTAAGCCATACGTTCTCATCAAGCTTAATCGAAATTTTTATACGCTTGTTACAATTTATTTATGTTGTTGTTAAAATTTTGCTTAATACTTATTTAGAAAACGTATAAAAATTTGAACATAGCGGGATTCGAACCCGCGCCACCTGGGCGTGAGGGGCGGGCAGGCGGGGGTTCAAGTATAATAATAAGTATTTTTCTTTCCTAAGTGTGGAATAACACTTTAAAAAAGTTAAAAAGATTTTGTTTAGTTGTTGTTGTTGTTGTTGTTGGTGTTAAGATAATATGTTCTCCACACTTTTCGTCCAATTTAAGAACAGCATCATCAAATGAAACTAGTACATTTTTTGCTCCCAATACTTTTAGTATTGGAAAAAAATATTTGATTTACTTTCTTTTCTAATTATGCGTAAGTACGTCGTTGGGTTGCGCCACTTACTTACACTATTTTTATATTGACAAAAAACTAGAACTGGTTTTGATTTAGAGATAAATACCAAAACAAAATAAATATTATCATAATTTAAACTAATCACCATTTAGAGGACAGTTCTGACGCGAGGGCATAAGCGTGCGAAAATAAAACCTAACAGGTTATGAGTTTGACTGTAATATCTACAGAAAAAATTTAAAAGAAATGTAATAATATATAACTTTTAATTAAATGATCGAGCACACCTACACAATTATCTCCCACACAACAAGGTTGGCTGGTAGAGAATGCTTTTTAGCGTTAAGCCCGCCTTTTGTACATGTATTTTTTTTTTATTCCTAAAAATGTGTTCTTTATTAGAATAGATAAATAAATAAATAAAAAAAAATAAAAAAAAGTAAAAGAATTTGATTTCCGCTCAAAGAAATTTTATATTTCATATTTTCATTTCCTTTTCGTTGAGTACGCCCATTCAACACGAAATGCCTCCAAAATTCTATAGAAATCTTATAAGTCTACTACTAGTGATTTAACACTACCCTTCTAAGTCGAGATACAGTGCAAAACTAAAATAAAAAAAAAACAAACAAATTTAATTTAAACGAAACATCAAAAACAAATACAAATGATATCTAAACAGCATAAGATAAGCTGAACCAATAGTTACCCAATAAAGCACTGTGGGATGCACTAAAATAGCACGCCTCAAGTAGCTTAAAGATCTCGTTTGTCCGTCTGTGTACACAGTTTGTGCTCACATATTGCTATACAAACACCGAATGATGAGGGCCCACGTCAAGCACCGACATAAGCCGTGGACTCCTTGCTGGATCAGTATGAAAAATGTTTATTTGGTTGTTTTGTTGAGATTTACTGTTGTTTGAGCAATTATTTTGAAAGTTTGTTGTTTTTGTATAAATTTAGAGGCAAATACGACGTTTTTGTGTTCTATTCTCATTTTTATGTCATCGCTCCGATAATAAGACAAAGCGCGGCGTTGAGTTCCTCTGACTGTCCTGCTATATGCGTATTACAGTACAAAAAAATTGGAGATTGGCAAATGATAAAGATAGATAAAGATAGTAAGTGCTTACTGAAACGTATATACGAGTATTTAAAAGATTAAAGAGCATTTGGAAGCGAGATAAATTACTTTTTAGTTTTATTTCTTATCAGTTACAGGCTTCAAGCATGCGAATGTATACGTCACCAGTTATGGGTTCGATTCCAACCAAAAAATAAAATATTTAATATTTTCATTTCCTCGCTCTGATTCCCAAACAAAACTTAAGGAGTTGTGGCATTTCTTTCATTGTTGTTACAGACCTTATGGTTCACGTGACGTATCTCAAGTATCAGAAAAATATTTAGAAGATCAAGCAAAAATCATCAAAGGTGTACAAAACCCATTAAACAAAAAAAGGGGAAAAATGTGGGTCGGACTCACCTATCGAGGGTTCCGTATAAATTTCAGGATCGTCGATCAACGAGAAGTGCAACTTATAAAAGTTTATAAACGTAGTCTTGAGAGTGAATGCACTCATTTTCTATTAAATGAACTACAATTATTAGATTATAAATGGCGGTGAATTCCATACAAAAAAGCAAAAACATTGCATAAATTTTGATTACGAAGCTTGATTTTTCTGTGCTCCAACTGAATATTTAATATTAACTTCAAATCGATACCTCAACGCGGTCTCGAGATAGACGGCTTTGACAGACGAACAACAAAATAATCCTATAAGGGTTTCGGTTTTACCTTTTTTTTGAAGTACAGAACCCTAAAAACATCCTTTGAACAAAAGAGAACCAAGAAAAGCCATCTTCAAAAAAATCTTTTAATGAGGCAAAAAATATAGTCAACTAAGACGTCTATAACTCTGACGTCGTGTCGTTTGTCACAATGCCATCTATGTTCGAGTAATCCTTGTATGAAACACCTGCGCTCATCCCATCTCAAATTTTCACACAAACAGGTTTACATGGTGTAATCATATACGCTTGTTTATACTAATTCGTCATATTATACTGATTTATTAACGCTGTGTGGCTGCTGTAATTAGATATTGTGTGATTTTGAACTGCTAGTCAAATGTTTTTGGTGTATATTCAAATTTAAATTGAATTTAATTATGGTGATGGATGGTGTGTAAATGTTAATTATTTTTTGGGGTACGTACCTCACAGGTGAAAAGGGAACCCTTATAGGATCATTTTGTTGTGCGTCTGCCAATATCCTTTATCTCAAGATTACGTAGAGTTGAAAATTATATCAAATTTAGAACTACAATGAAAGTTAATGAAATCAAAATTTAGAAGCTTTTGTTGCATTTAGTATGAAATTCGCCGCGTAATCAAAACCTTTAGGATACTTTCCGTGGACTTACAGTTGTGAAATTTGGCACGAACTCAGAACTTACAACAAAAATAAAATAATAAATCCGAATAGTAAAAATTTTGTAAGTATTTTACACCAAAAGCCATTTTATATTACACACATTTGTATTTCTATTTCATTTCATAAAAAATATTTAATAATCCTAAAATTGGGTGGAAAAAAAAATTAAGGAAAAAAAGAGAAAGAGATAGGCCCAATCATTTTTTGTTTTGGTTCCATTAAGAATCGATTATTGAACAGCAGAATTTAGAATTGTTACAAATACAGAATCTGACAGTAAAAACGACGGTCGTAGGTTCGATTCCTAATAGAGCGAATGAATAATTTCACTCTGGTAGCAAGAAGTTTCGTTACTCAACACGCAACGTATAGAGGACTTGAGAAATGAAAGATGAAGATCATAATCCATCATCTCCCATGTAAACCAACCTTTACAAACATGTTGATGTCACGGGAACATTTAATTTATTACTAAGAATAGCTGACTAAGTACTGCACTGGCAGCTGCCAAACTTCGCCCGTTCAGTGTTCATCCCATATGAAAGTTGCGTTTGATTTATTTAGATTGTTTTCTGTTTTCAGAAATGATCACTGATGGTTTTTGGTAACTTTTCGTTGTTTATTATTTATTCATCCATTTTCCTGAGGATCTTTGGATAGAAATGGAACGCATCAGCCATAATTCCGGCTGATCCGTGACATTTTTGCTGGTCAATGTGTAAGGAATAGAAAATCGAAACTAGGGCTATGGAATAAAATTTCACCATCATGAAGAGCTCGTGAGCGCAGATTGCTCGCTAATACATAGATTGGGCACTTTCACCCTTGCGAGCATATAGCTTAGAGGCAACTTAGAGGCAATAAAGGCAACCAAGTAACGGAGAATAGATTACAATTCCCCTCCGGACCATCCAGGTCTTTAGGGGCTACCACTACCCAACAGCTCTCTACAATACACCGCCAAGTACTTTGCCTCGTTGCCAGAGCGAGGAAATGAAAATATCATATATCTCATTCCCCCTTTTGAAAATTGAACCCATAACCGTCGGTGTCAGTCTAGTGTTAGAATACTTATTTTTCTTGCCCCACGAAGACATCATAAAAAACGCTTGAAATGATTATCTAAATTCGCATCGAAGAACTATTATTAATATCCCAATTACATCTTTATGAAGGTTTACCTGATAATTTAATTAAAGATTATCAATTTACACTAACCTGAACACCAGTTTATATTAAAGGGCGAACGACTGAAGGGCGTCCCTTGTCACCGTGTCACACCGTCTCAAGTATTAAATTCTTGGAAACATATAAAATAAAGGACTTTTGAGCATTAAATTACCTTTTGTCTGTGAATTAAAATTTTTAATTTCTTTTTAATATTCTAGAAAATTCTTCGTATAAAATTATCTTTTAGTTTATAAAACAATCAGTTAGTTTCACGTTGTATTTCGCACATCATTATCATCGTATAGGGTAGGCAGAGGAATATTTTAAACGTAATGTTAAAACTTTCTGCCTAATTCTCGATTTCTCATTGTGTGTTGCGTGGCGGAACTCAACGTCGCACTAAACCTCGGTATCAGAGTGAGGAAGTGAAAATATTAAATATTTTATTTCCCGGAACCAAACCCAAAACTATCGCGTTTACAGTCGCACACTTGTTCCCCTGTGTTCCTTCTTGTGCCCCCACGCTACATTGGCCTATTTATATATAAATGACTATAAATAATAAAATAATTTTCCTGTATCGAGATTGAACCCAAAAAGATTTCGCTCACAAATATTCATATATAAATATAGATTAACATAACAAAACAAGATTTATAACATAAATAACTTCGTCCTGAAAAGAAGATACGTAAAAGATAAAAATAGAAAAAAAAAGAAAGCCTCTATACAATGAAATAAAATATATAACAATACACACCATATCTTTGCCGGCTTCCATGAGATCTTTAGATGAGATTTCTTAAAATCTTTTATGAAACAAAGCTCCATAAAAGCTGGAATAGGAATAGTGGAACATATGATTGCAAACAAAAGTTCTTTCACCGTAGAATTGTGTTTCAGTGCATTTAATAATAACAGGACTTGAGCTTTCAGAGCGCAGTTCCTATGTGGCGAGCACGAGGAAACGGATGTACACCCGTATATTTCATATTATATTTTTAGTGAAAATGTGTGCTGAGTTAAGATAAATAAAAGCGCAGCTTCATGCTTTTTCACACAGGGTTCAGTAGGGTCATAGGGAACCTAAAGTTAAGAAACTTCGTTCTCCAATATTGGTCCAATTATCAGAACATTGCGTGTTGAGTGACGTAACTCAACGCCACGAAATATTTACCAAAGCAAGGAAAGTAACGAGTACGAATTGAACCTGCAGCTACCCTGCTTATCCAAAATTTTCAAATGCCTGTTGTTTATCGGACGCTCAGCGACGGAAAAAAATTATCTAAATATGAACCCATAAAATTTAACAAAATACGTGGGTTATATTTTCCATTGTGCCATAGGTGTTAAAAAATAATTTAAAATACAGAATTTATGAATACATTTCGCAAAAATTGTAAAAAATCGTTTTCAAAGTGTCAAAAGCGGATTAAACAAGCTTTGTTTGTTCTGGTAAATGACGTAGACGTATTACACAAAATATCACAAATACTGTTGTTATTAGGGACATGGATTCAATTAACCCTTAATTTGGCAAAGTATAAAATGCTATAAAACCTGAATTTTGTCATCAGAAATGTTATTTATACACATAAAACGACTATAGAAAAATTTGAAAAAAAATCTGAAAAGCTTAGTTTTCCTGAAAACTCATGTATGCCACAACATACACCGCCAACTACTCAAGAATACAAATCGTAAATGTGTTGTATGCAGGGGCATACATTGCCAATTACTGTAGATACTGACTACGTATGTAAAAAAAACAACTATTATATTTATTATTTATTTTTATAAAAAAATACATAGAAATTACGTAGGCACATGGTAATCTGATTGACAATTACGTGAATTTTTGCCAGTTACGAAACAAAGACGGACTTGGCACTTCATACATTGTACGACTGTAAGTTTTGAACACATTCGGCATCTTCCTTGTGTGTTCATTGTCATAAAATTACCAACGTTTTCAAATCGTGACGTTTCAACTGGACTGGCTTGTGGTTCTCTTTTTTTGGTGCCTTTGTTACTCCCTCTGCTCTCAGAACGCTGGTATTTTTTTAGACCTTCGTACAATTCGAATCTAAAGTCCTTCAAAGCAATTGACTTTGTCTTGGAATCTCTTCTGTGAAGGAGCCATGCGTTATTGATACAGATGTCAAGAAATTGGGCGAATATGCCGATATACCATCTCCTTGTCTTGAAAGGTGTTCTGTATAAGGAGATAAACATATCGGCCAAGTCAACGCCTCCCATATGCTTGTTGTACTCCTTTACAATTTGCGGACATTGAACGTCAACCTTCGTTTTGGAGTCCTTGCAGTATCTTTTTATTGTAGCTACTGGTTCAACGCCGACATAGGAACTTATCAAGGTCACTGCTTTGTTGTCATCTCCCATCGCTGGTGGGGT
>JAATLQ010034048.1:0-13725 GCA_013421005.1 Heliconius erato x Heliconius himera | reverse complement strand
TAATAATAAATAAATTGATAAATATACTTTATATCTACGTATATTAATTCTCAAACTCTATTATTTATTTAAAAAATGAAGATTTAAAGTACATCACACAGTTTAAAAGAATACATATGAAGTTTACTTGAAATATAAAGGTATTATTACGTGCAAATCTCTTACCGCCCTCTCTGCCATTCGCCGGTACTTATCAGTCGGATTTGAGTTGTGAAACTGCCGAAGTTAGTCTATCTCGTGGACCAGTAGTACTGTATACGAGCGGAGACTTGTTTTTGAGCTTTACAGTTTGTAAGTATAGAACATGAAATATAAACATTGTTTTTATCAAACATCCAGTCCGAATAATGCATATGGGAAGATTTTTTTTTATTATAGCTATATTTCTTGTTTACTTTTTACCTATCTTTTATTTTTTATCTTACTTTTCAGACTTTTCATATTTTGCAATGTATGTACATAATGTATATCTATAGATACATACAATTGGCTGCCTGTAAGAAATAATTTTTAATGATAAGGCCACCATTACACTTTTGTCTTTATCTTTTACTGTTACAATAAAATGTATATTTTTTCATATATTACTAATAAACACATTAAATATGAAATTATATTTAAAATGACATTTCAGCAACAATAATATGAAAAATAATGATAAAATATATAATTCCAATTATTTATCGCTAACAATGATTGTAAAGTGTACACAACAGATCACGTGACACACCGCGCGGGCACTGAGGCCGTCACGGTGCAGGGCGAAGATCTACAAACAGTCCCTCGAACTTGTGATCCAAGTATAGGCCTGAGGGTCTTTTACAAATTATTGACTGGATACTCTCAGATCCCTTCTCAGATCACGCGGGAGACGTATGTAAAGAAAAATACGCATAGTTTTTGCTTAAAATTGATTTGTTCTAAATCTTAGTAGAGTAGATTTATTTAGAAGAGAATTTGTTTAAATTTGATTTTTATAAAATATTTGTATAAATTTCTTTACTTTTACATCTATGTCAATTTTGAACATCACTCTAAAGGTTTGCCATTTGTTTTATTTGGTACATCTTCTTTTGTTTTTAGCTTAACTTAGCTTCGGCGAGATAGGCAGAGGGCCGTCCCTTACTTTACACCCAATTTTATGACATTATCTGTTATATATATGTATGGTGGGTATAGATATGTATGGTGGGTATAGGTTATGTGTTATAGGCAGAAAATGATAACTTTTTTTTAGGTAAATTAAAACATAAAACTTTATAGCAGACTTTACTAATATATAATACTTGCTGTTATTTAAAAATAACAACATTCTGTAAAATGGAGTTTCATTACATCGCACACCAAATAAACCCTTTTTTCATTTGGGGTTGTCGAATGCAGATAGAGGTCGTTTATTTTATCAACGTTTAAATTACCGCAAAACCAAACCAACCGTTTGCTCTTGAATATATATAAAATAAATTGGTATCTATCTGTAGATAGATACCAATTTATTTTAGGACTTTTTTTAACTTTTTCATTATAATAAATTGGTATCTATCTGTAGATAGATACCAATTTATTTTATATATATTCTTACTAATAAAAGCTTACTAATAAAATTGTTTTTGTCAGAGTGCGAAACAAATATTCTTATTTCTATAGTTCCTCACGTTTATCTGAAACTGTAAGCTTATTACAACAGAGGATAAACAGAATGGTTTATTATATTAGTGTGCCATGAAAACGAGATTTTTTTAGCCTAGCAAGGAGATTGTTTGTTGTAAAATATCGTATTGTCATATATAGTCCTCTGGTATGCGACATGTGCTTGAGAAAATTGGACGACAGTAAGTAAAAGGCGCAGTCATACGCGTGTGCCCCTGCATCAGGACTGGCCACAACTCACAGTTAAAAATATGTCATCAATTACAGAACGAAATATAAAACATATTACAATTAAAACGTTGCTATTGTCGAATAATCCTTTAAATCGCCTCGTTATACGAAATATGGCCGCATATATGAGAAAATATTTGCCATAAATGTGAAATTTCGTACAAAACTTTTTTACGTACATTTATGTTCCGAATATAAATGATATATGTATTCACACCTGTACCTATCCCGTGTAGCCTGTCGTAGCGCAGTGGAAGCGAATAACTGTCGACGGGATGTTTGTTTGTGGGAATTCGATTTCCACTCGGGGGAATTACTTGTAGGCGTGTTATAGAGATGTGCCACTCAACACGCTATGTCTCTAAAGTTGGGCGGAAATTGGAGAACGGACTATATTTTTTTTTTAATAATAATTTTAACTAAACACTACAGACACGTGGTCCGTACTTTTTTTAACTTCAGCTTCACGCTGTATCCCGCAGGGTAGGCAGAGGGAACTTAATGTTAAGACACTCCGTTCCTCACTTTCTGCCGAATTCTGGAGGCATTGCCTGTTGAGGGGCAGAACTCAACGCCGCGCTTAACCTCGACACCAGAGCTTAGAAATGGAAATATAAATTTAAGTAAATATTTCATCTCCTCGAGTGGGGATCGAACCCACAACCAGTCGATTTTGCAGTCACACCTCGTGCCGCTGCGCCACGACTGGCCTCCTTTTTTCTTTTTTGGACTTTTTTTAACTTTTTCATTATTATCAGCTAATCATCAATTTTATATTTATCTGCTGCTTAAATAAGACTTATAAGTAGAAATAATTATCTTTTCTTATTTTTAAGATAAAAATTAACGGACTATCTTAACACTAAGTTGTCTTAACACGTGAAGGTGTTTTTCTCTTTTCTATTGATTCTTCGATAGGTAAATTATTCATAATTGTTGAGAGTTTTAAACAACTTAGGTTTAAAATTGCATATTTCTACACAATATAGAAATTTATATGATAAATATGTCCAGATAATATTTTATTCCTATGCCAACAGTAACAAAAGTGAAAAAAAAAATTAAAATATTACAAAAAAATAATGTAGGATGATAAAGAAATAGTAATGAAATATGAATTTATCATCTTTAAGTCTTTTATCTGTTTGCACATACATGTACACATTTTCAGAACTAAGTACTGGACTTTAAAGCGACTTTAAAGCTACACGTTTTGTCTCACGTTATACCAGAGAGAGAGTGAGAATACAGAACTTTGTATAAAGTAGTGTAAAGTGAAAGAGTGTCTGTAAAAGATAGTTACTTTTATTGATTTTAAACCCACTCAAAAAAATAATTTTTTTTTTTAGTTTCACGCTTTATTTATTTATTTATCTTTTCACGTTAGCAAAAAAAAACCTAGTGTATAATATAATAATATGTAAAAAAATATATAATCATCGTATACGAACTATAAGTATCTAGGAAGCAACTGGGAAATTTGATTTTCCAAAGTCTATAGAGGAAAAATTTGCAATTTTCGCCTTCCTATCGGAAACAGCTATATGATGCGCCGCGTAATAGACACGCCTAGTCGAGAGCGAATTCCTTTCGATTTTAACGAAGTAATCAACGGAAATCTAAGTAAAATATATAAGAAATGGTAATTTTTTGCTTCAAAATTATGTTTTGCCATTTTCATACAATAGCTATTATTCATTAATCAACTTCATGCTGTATTCGCGGAACTCAACGCCACGCTTTGCCTCGATATCAGAGTGAAGAAATAAAAATATAAATTTTTACAACCAGTTCCGTTTACAATCACTCACTTGTGCCCCTCCTCCACCATTGGCCTCAATTGTTCCTATAGTTTTTTTTTATTTTCATAGTGTTCTATATTATAAAAATAAGAGAACATAATATGTAATTAAATAAAAATAAATAAAGTAATAATATTATAAAATGTCTAAAGTCAACGTGATAATCCTCATGTTAAAACACAGCTTACTTGAGGTTTCGAGTAAACATATTCAAAGCTAAGTCTGCATTAGAGCGTAAAACGCAGGAGAAAATCGTGTGTGGATTACACGCTTGCGAGATCCTCTTAAATACCATGTACTATTTGAATATAAAAAATAGTACTGATTATTTTTTTTTTTTTGGTATATAGAATATCTTAACAAAGATTTGTAATGGTAATCTACAATAAACGAGGCCGTCGTGAAGCAGTGGCACGAAGTGTGACTGTAAAACAGACTGGTTGTGGGTTCGATCCCCACTCGAAGAGATATAATATTTACTTAAATTTATATTTCCATTTTTTCGCTCTGGTGTCGAGGCTAAGCGCGGCGTTTAGTTCTGCCACTCAACACGCAATGCTTCCAGAATTCGGCAGCAAGAGGGGAGCGGAGTGTTAACACTAGGTTCCCTCTGCGTACCCTGCTGTGTGCGGGATACAGCGTGAAGCTGATTTTAATAGGAAAATACAGGATTTCCTACATAAACGACGAAAATCTACATAAGAACAGCTTCGGGTAATGGCGACTAGTATTAATATTTTGGAATGAATATTAAATTTCAGCATTTTTTAAAAACTATTTCCATAATCTCAATGCAGAGCAGTAAAACAAAATAAAAATCTTGTTTAAAATACCCATGATTCGTCTATTTGGCCGTATACCAGGATTCATTTCATATTTTAACAACCAATTTAGACGTTTGCGCCAAAATAAATAAAATACAAAATAAAGGCCTCACTCAATTTTTATATTAATTTATTTTTTATTTTTTTAAAATATATAACGAATAAACTCAACGTATAAAACGGTGAAATTTAAGTTTTTCCATTAGATTCTAATCAAAACATACATTAAGATTTAATTTGTGTAACCCAACGCCGTTTGCCTTATAGTCAGGCAAGGTAAACGACGATAGCTTGCTCTACAGATGGGTTAGAACCTACAATCTGTCTGTCGTCCACTCGTCTAGACAATTAGTAACACTCTAATATTGTATTAGCTCATGCATCCACGTTCTGATTACCTATTCTAGAATCTATAATCTACTTTTGAAACAACACGGTCTCCTTTTTCACAGTAATTAGATTTCCTTGCACATTAAACTAGGTAAGTATAATAAATATTTTATTTCTTCGTGTGGTGATCGAACCCACATAGTAAGATTTTAAAATAATTTCATCATTCTACATACAGTTCTTTCACCTGGCATTTTTCTTTATTATATACATTTTGTCTTTTTACATTTATTAAAAGCTTAAAAGTCTATAGTGAAGATGTTTAAATAGAATAGAGAATCACTATTCAATGTTGAAAATATAACTAAATAAAAACACGATGTTTGAAATGAGGAAAAAATGCCTTATATAACAGTATGAAAATAACTCACACCAGGTACGTTTATAGCAAGCAATCTCCTTTATGCCGTACACGCTTTTACAAAAATTTTCAAAAATCAAATAAATTTTTTACAAAAACCATTAATTCCTTAAAATTTAGACATAAAAAGCTAATAGACAAAGAATTTAACAAAAATCCGTAAGCTTTTATAATATTTTACTTTCTCGTTTATATAAACCGTAAAAGGAAGTCCGAAAAGCATCTCACACAGCTATCAGGTGCTGTCAGAACGCAACTAACATTTTTCATTGCTTAACAAACTGTGTACGGAAGCTCCCGACCGGCTGAGTGACTTTATCAACATATCCACACATTTTTTTTTCATTTTTTATATAAATTAATGTAAAATATGGCCTATGCATTTTTTTGTTTTTCCTTTATTATGGAAATTGTTATGTACTATTTCTGTATAGTATATATGTACAATAGGTACCCAATGCAAGAATTTTTGACAGAATTCGGTGGAAAGTGTTGAACAAAAGTATCTTAATGTGAACGGAGTGCCTTAACACTAGTTTTGATAAAAGGAGGATGAAACTTTAATTAAAATAGAACAATAATTACGCAAAAATATAATATAATATGATATTGGCTTTTAAGACTACTACTATTGCACATATTTACGTCTAAGGTCGTTTAATCGGATGTAAGAAAATTAAAGGTAGTATGACACATCTCCACCAAATCTCTAAGGTGCGTCAATCACCGTTCGTTCGTTATCATTTCTTGTTTGTTGGAGAAATTTTGCCAAACAATTTTTTATAATTATTGTTTTGAGTTCTCCACTGTATTGCTAATATACTTATTTAGAAAACGTATAAACATTTGAACGTAGCGGGACTCGAACTCGCACCTCCTGGTAACCGACCAGGCGCTCTGACAACTAAGCCATACGTTCTGATCACGCTACGTCAAAGTTTTCATACGCTTGTTACAACTTATTTATGTTGTTAGCATCTCTGTATGGAGAATTTTACAAATTTCCTCTATTCAAAGTTAATTACTAAGAATTATCGTTTGGCAAGAGAGAATGTTATTAACTAGATATTTTTAACATTTTTGAAGTGTTCCTCCTGGCTTAGAAAATAAATTTGTATGTAGAGTACAGAAAAATCTCCACTATATTCCACATACATATACAGGTAACCTAATGAAACCCATATCTAAAGAAATTAATCACGATACCTGAACGGTTTAGACATAGGATTTCTTTTATCCATACCTCTATTTCGTGTGATGCATGCTACTACTATAAATACGAGTATACTACTAAACAATGGCGATCATACATTACGCAATTCAACACCGCCACCATTACCTACGACTCAATTTCATAAATGAATGTGTGCGGCGTTATCGCTTTCATAGGTTTGTGTCTGTGTGCGTCATTCCTGACAAATGAAATTTTATTTTACAACGATAATTTTATTATTTTACTTCAAACAAATCACTTTTTCATTTTTGAAAAAAAATCTTTTTTTTTCATCCTCTTTTGTTTTAATTATATTAGGTTTTTATAGAGTGGTTAAAACTATGGTTTTATTTAAAGTGGTGATGACAAAACACTATGTATATAGTTATATTCTAAGCCTCAGTTAGATCTTATACAAATATAATCAACCTACTTGTAAAATTCGTATGAAATTTCGTAAATACAAAAAAATAAAAATCATCTTATTTTTATGCTCTTCCTTATAAGCAACAGTATGTATAATAATATTGGGTTCGACTCTGACTCGAGGAAGTTATTTATTTCATATTTTTGTTTTAGCTCTGGAGTTAAGACAAAATGCGGCGTTGAGTTCCGTTACTCAACACGCAATACCTACACAATTAGGCGAAAGGCATAAAACGGAAATATCTTAGGAGGAACGGAGTGTCTTAACACTAGATTCCCAGGTTTCTTCTGACAAATTGCTATATGCGGGATAAAGCGTGAAGCATAATACATACTTATTTACTATACGTGTGTATGTACTCACCTAACATTGTAACACAATATTCACTTATTGTTAGTGACGGTTATGGCGTAGCGTCGTAGCAAATATATAATAATACTACAGTGAACTATAATTTCAATCTAGATGAAATGCTAAAAGTGACTATTATATTCATTTTCATAAGGATCAATATCAAATTATAGAAAATACATACAACAAAAACCCGATTAATATAACGTAAATTAATTAAAATGGTTACTTGTTGTTACTCTGTTACTTTGCTCAAGCTTCAGAGATAAATATGGTATGTGTATCGCGGACTTTTTTAAACATTATTTAAAGGACAATATTTTTGTAAAACATTATTTTTATGTATCTCATAAGGTTGAGTCAGCGCACGCCATGTATGCGTTAAGCAAGCTCATTTTGGGTGACGTTTGCTTATAACAACAAATAAACTTTGCAAACCGTTGCTTAGCAACGGTCGGTTGTTATTAAGATGGCAGAATAAATTGCCTGTCAAACTAAAAAATATTTTAATATTTTAGTATATATCGACAATATTACAAATATGAGAAAAAAAAGTAACCTATGTTCATCCGAAGACCCTCAAGTATCTTTATATGAGTATTTTATCACAATTGAATTAGCGGTTTGGCCCTGATTGCGTCACAGACAGACAGACAGACAGACAGAGTTACTTTCGAATTTATAATATAGGTATGGATTTATCGACAATATTACAAATATTAGAAAAAAAAGTAACCTATGTTCATCCGAAGACCCTCAAGTATTTTATCACAATTGAATTAGCGGTTTAGCCCTGATTGCGTAAAAGACAGACAGACAGAGTTACTTTCGAATTTATAATATAGGTATGGATATATGATTCCCACTCGGGTGAACAAATTATTTTTATTTTCTCACTCTGTTAAAGACACAAGATAAACTTCGGCGTTGAGTTGAGTCACTCAACACGCCATACTACAAACACACTACACGCCATACGCCAAAAAACTTTACCATATGTAGGAAGCGGAATACTTTGACACCACGTCAATGCTAAATGCAGGATAGAGAGTGCAGCTATAATGGCATGGCGTCTGTAAATGCGCCGGGTTGTGGGTTCGATTTCCATTCGAGGATATGAAATATTTAATATTTTAATTTCTTCGCTTTGGTGTCGAGGCAAAGGGTAGCGTTGCCGTCCGCCACTCGACACGCCTCCAGAATTCGGCAGAAAGTGGGGTGCGGAATGTCTTAAAATTGGACTCCCTCTCCTGCTACATGCAGGATACAGTGCAAAGCTAAAAAAATATAAAAGATATATTAAATTTAATTAGCTTATAAGCAATAAAAGCATTAAATAAACGCAACAACACTGTGTATTACTTTTTAGAAAGAATCTACAAATTTCATACAACAGAAATACATAGCTACATTCTATTAAGACTGGAATTAATTGTATAACGACAACACAGACATTCTTATCACCATTTTACAAGAAATCATAATAAAAATGTTATGGATGTATTTGCGGGATAAAGCTTTATCTTTTAAACCTTTTATAGTCAAGATGGAAGTGCTGACGCTGAGTGCTTCTCCTCATGTACAGTTCATTTAACGCGGACATTACAAACTCTGCGGCGAGTTTTATCTGCAACATCGAGTAAATCGGGTTTTAAAACTGATTTTATTACTTCAGTTTTCAATAGCTATCGTAAAAAAATTCCAACTAACAGAAGTTGGTTTCAAACTTTGCCCAGCCAATGTTTCAGTGCTGGATAAATGAAAGTAATTTACGAGAACGTTCAACTAAATTACAAATTTACACAGATTTTGTTTAGAAATATTTTCTGCTAAGTATTTGTCAGTATTAATAAATAAAAAACCGGTTAATTGCTAGACTCACCTACCGAGAGGCTTCCGTACCATTATAGGATTATAGGTCAACGAGAAGTACAATTTATAAAAATTGACAAATTTAGGTTTGCGAGCATATGCACTCATATTGTATGAAATAAACTATAAATATAAGTTCGGGAAGTATCTTTTAGGTCTTGATTACGGGTGAATTTCATACAAAATGAAGCAAAATCGACGCATTGACGCATCTTTTGATGAATGAGAAATCTTGAGATAACATATTATCCACCTTTTCTTGTTAACTCGTTTGTAGTGCAGTTAGGACTTATTTGAATACTTTTAATATTATAAATATGAAATTTTGTCAAGATGGATGCTTGTTCCACTTTTAGGCAAAAACTACTGAATGTAAATAAACATACGCTTTTTACGTTTTAAGTTATAATGTCCGCATCTAGAGATTTTGAATAATTTGGCTATAATATAAAAACAAATTTAAACTGCCGCCCGCTAGTAATATATAAAATAAGATAAATATATATTTATGCTTATCAGAAGTATATATATTTTACTATCAGAATAGAATGTTCTCATATAGCAAAGTGGGAAAATGGTACCTAGCTGGTCTTTAATATTCCGTTCCAAAGTTTTCGTTTTTGAAAAATTGCGGTAAACTGCGGACCTTTATTGTCTTATTGCCATGTTTATATATAAATTTTGAAGACAAGTTTATTTACATTTTATACAATATAATTATAAATAATAATAAATGCAAAAATAACAACGAAAATAGTAAGATTTAAAATAAACCATTGATCACAGAAATTTAAAAGTAAAAGGAATAGAGCTCACTGAATACTAATTAAGCTATCGTTTATACTGAAAGAAATTGAATCTGAAAAACAGCGCGTTTTTCAGTTTCATCCTCTTGACGTTGCTATGACGTGTCTAAGGTTCTGAAAAATATTTTTCATCCAAATTATTTGTCTAAATCGATCTAAGCAAAGTATCCGCAGTATTTTTTAGCTTCACACTTTATCCCGCATATAGCAGGGTAGGCAAAGGGAACCTGGGAACCTAGTATTAAGACATTACGTTCCTCAACTTTCGCCGAATTCCAGAGGCACTGCTTTGACCACCTGTCAAAATTACAGTCGCACACTTGTGCCACTGCGCCACAACTGTCTTGACCTATTTCTTCAAATTATCATATGCTATATTAAATATATATCGCTTAAAGTGTGTCTTCGCAGACATAGGACGCTATATCAATAATTAATTATTAATCTAGTATTGGGGCCAATTTGAATCTCATTTAAAATATAAGTAAATATATTATAGTGTTCATTACTGAACAAAGTATCGATGGTTCAAATATTTATTTTTACTACGTTGCGCAATCTTCGTATATATATGAAAATATTAAATATTTCATTTCCTCAAGTGGGAATCGAATCCACAACCTGTCTCGTTTATAGTAACACCCGCGTCCTTGCGTCACATCTGGCCTCAAATTTAGAGCATCCTTTTTCATAAAATGAAACTACTTTGTTCTAACCTCAATGGCTATAGCAATTTCGCTGAACTCTTTCCTCAGAGGTAGGTACTAACCACAAAAGTTGTAATAACCGAATGAAAGTTTCTATGTGGCGAGATGTGAACGTCCAACCAAGCTTAATTGGCTACAACACTGGAACGGTATCTAAGCGTGGTGTAAAATTATCTTATATTCCGAAGTAAATACTATATCTTAATAGGTACTCCATTTCAGTTCGTAATAACATAATTATTATAGAAAAGAAACAATAGTACATCTTCTTGTTCTTCTTATTTTTCGCCATTATAACCTATTATAATGTAGTGAAATTATATTTTAAATAAACATTAAATCAGCTTCACACTGTATCCCGCACAGGGCAGGATAGGCAGATGGAACCTAGTGTTAAGACACTCCGTTCCCCACTTTCTGCCGAATTTTGGAGGTATTGTGTGTTGAGTGGCGGAACTCAACGCCGGTTTTTGCTGCGACACCAGAGCGAACAAAACAAAAAAAAATAAATAAATATTTCATTTCCTCGAGTGAGGATCGAACCCACAATCGTCGCGTTACAGTCACACCCTTGTGCCCCTGCGCCACAATGGCCTCAAAATAATATTTTAGTAAAAAAAATATCTCATATTAACATATTCATGTAAATATGTGCTATTTAATTTATTTTAACTTTATGCTTCTCACTAATAATAATTTTATAACGATTTATCAATCCCCCGAGTGAATATCAAACCTACAACCATTGCCTGTCCCACTGTACCAAGGTGACCACAAACTATTTCTATACAAGCAACACAAAACGAATCAAGATATTAAAAAGCGTTTCTATCCAATATTGGAGTGCAGGAGTTCACTTGTCAGAGCTTAAAGAAAATTTATTTGTTCACTCCTCTCCTCTCCGAGGTTCTATGATTTATTTCACCCATTTGTCAAAGGCTTGGTGATATTTTTTCCTAACTAGCTTATTTTTTTTGACATATCGAAACACCGCAAACTTTTACCATTATGCCCCCTGGTTTATATAGTTCTCAATGCACAACAGGTTCTTGTAGATTTATTTTATATATTTTATCAGGTAAGAATGTGAGTAACTGACAGATAACTATCAGGCAGAAATTCTTTTTGTATAGATATGTTTCTGTTCAGCGTAAGAAATAAGGAAATTACACTTTATCAAAGTTAATAAAGTTTAATTTTTTTTATTCAGTTTTTTTAACAAATTTAAATTATAGAAAATTGAAACTATCGTAAAACGGTCAGACAATGATTGTAAATGGAATAGTTGAAAGTTCTTTTCCGGCGTACAGTTCTGCCATTGAACACTGGCAATGTCTTGAAAAAAAAGTAGTATTGAAATGATTACAAAGTTCACGCATACAAACTTGCTGGCATTAGAAATAAAAAAACATACTTATACGAGTATACCTATACAATAAAACCGCTGTAAAATATCATTTAGATGATTTTCATAAATTTACCAAACAATCAAATATTCAATAATGATAATTCACAGTAATCTATTATACTTTTAAAGCAAATAAAATAAGGGAACACCGAGAGCATTTACATAAAGAGTACGAAAGTGAGGGAGTCCCGAGAGGGCGCGTAATACATTGCTATGGTTTTTACTACGACTTCTGTAGCAATAACATTACTTATTGAAGTATTCGTCTGGACTCGATATTGTCACGGATTTTTCTTTTCTACGTTTGGTGCTAAAATATATTTTTGTATAAGGAAGGATAAATATAATTGTAGGTAAACGATACTTGTTTTAGAACTATTATACATATTTACATCAGTAAACATTTTGCCATAGGTATAGCTTCACGCTATATCTCGCACATAGCAGGATAGGTAGAGAAAACCTGGGTACCGAAAGGCACTCCGTTACCTTTTAGACACTTCCGTTCCCCACTTCGCATCCAATTTTTGAGGCATTTCTTGTTGGTGGTCGACTTTACAGCCGCAGATTTTACCTCATCACCAGAGGAGAAGATATGAAAATATTAAATATTTCATTTGTCCCAGTGGGAATCGTACCCACATACAATTAAAAACAAGTCAGTAGATGTCAGGTTTTATTGAAATAATTATATTATTAAAATTAACTCTTAACTATTATAAAAGATGATTTGCTTTACCAATTACAAATATACAAATATTATCATGAATTTTTTTTATGTTTATATTTTATGTAATCACTTATCACAAATTATTAAAAACGTGTTATCATCATTAATTTAATTTTAAATAATTTAATTTTTAAATTCTATATAATTGTCAAAATTTATATAATATCACGGACAAACCCAAGCATTTCTGCTAGTTAACTTGTAATTTGATATATACTTTAGAAACAAAGATATTACTTTTTCCTTTAAAATATTCCGTAGAACAAAATTCTTATACTTTATTAACTTCTCAAGTAAAAGTATGAACAATGTGACGTTTAATTTTCAGACCGTATGAAGAACAGATGCGAAATGAAATCATTACGCGCGGTCGCGCGTGGCCAAGTTCAGTAAAACAGAACTGGCGAGCAGCACCGAGGGTAATTTTACACGAACCATTTGAAGCCACTTTTTACCCCTTCATAACTCAAAAAGTATTCCACCTAAACCTGTCAAAATTGGCTTAAAAATTTAGACCCGCGACTTGTATACGTGCATCAAATTTCATAAACACAGCTCAAACGGTTATTTAGATAATGAAGTCCGAAAATCGTTAATTTTAACAGGGGGTCGACTGACCTATAGACCTTAATTCTAACCCAGTTCTAGATGACCTAGAACGGTGAAATTTGGCATCCAGTTAAGTGATTGGGTGTACATAAAGGAAAAACTCCCAAACTAGTAATTTTTTATCATTTTACTTATAAATTTTCAATAAATAGATTCTATTAGGAACATTCACTTATAGTGCCTGTAATGTAAGAATAGCAATCAAAGTTGATGACAGCCAGTATTTAGACTCAATACCTATTAAATGTTATATATTATTGCTCTTATTTAAATGTCAGGCGTTAGTAGATATTTTCTTTGTTTGTAGACTAGCTTCAATAGTGTTACGTCTCCGTCTCCGTCTA
>JAATLQ010034047.1:0-20710 GCA_013421005.1 Heliconius erato x Heliconius himera | reverse complement strand
TAAATGCTACTTACTTATTGGCTTCTTTCTGAGTAAACAATGAAAAAAATCTATTACTTCCACGATTATATATTTAGTTTTATCGGCATATCTTTCGATTTATAATGAACTGTTCATTTGCACCTCAAAGAATTAGGTGCTCCTAATCCTCATGATAATAAAATTTACATATTTGTTTACTTCCAAGTATAAGTCTAGCGTAGGGGAAGTACCGCGACTGTCTTTTGCGTGATGGATGACACACGTCCTACATAAAGGATAAAATGAGAGTAACCAGTATCTAGACAGTCTGTTCTCCACTTCTCGCCCAATTTCCAGACGAAGCAGGAAAATAAAGCTAATTGGAACATATCTAAATAAAAATCAGCTTCACACTGTATCCCGCACACAGCAGGGTAGGCAGAGGGAACCTAGTGTAAGACACTCCGTTCTCCACTTTCTGCCGAATTCTGGAGGCATTGCGTGTTAAGTGGCAGAACTCAACGCCGCGTTTTGCCTCGACACCAGAGCGAAGAAAATGGAAATATAAATTTAAGTAAATATTTCATCTCCTCGAGTTCGAGTGGGGATCGAACCTACAATCAGTCGGTTTTACAGTCACACTTTGTGCCGCTGCGCCACGATTGGCCTCAACAATGGAACATATCTGAATATAACTGTCTAGAGCGAGAATCCTGAACCACCGAAATTTCGTGAAAGAGTTTTAGTTTCTAGCCTTTTTGAATCAACTAATTTATGAAATAAACCATTAATTCAGATTTTTTTAATGTCTATTTTTCTTTACATTATAATGTCACACAGGCACACACACATATACGCACGCATGCACGCATACACACATACACTTTATTTATGTTAGTGAGCGATTTTAAAATATACTGTTAGTTTTTTGTACAAATTAATAGATAAATATTACAAATATTTATGTATGAACGAGGAGAGGAAAATGATGAGGTGTTATTATCGCTAGAAAACACGTTACGTGGAGCTTAAGGAAACAAGGATCCGTTATAAGATCACTTTGTTCTCCGTCTGTCTGTCTGACAAGAGTCTTTATCTCAGGAACACTTAGAGATATCGATTTGTAATTCATCCCATATACTACGGTCTCTTGATATGCTGAAAACTTGTATTTCTAAATTTACTTATATTATATAGCAAAAAACGAGTATTTCGATACTATAAAGCGCATCAAAATTAATAGGGTACTTCCAGTTGACCTAGAGTTAATAAATTTGATAGCTAGCATCTACAGGTAGTTCAGAAAAAAATCTGAAAACTATACATTTGTGGTAATGTCTTAAAAATTTATAGCCTTAAAAGGGGGCCAAATTTTGTATTAAAGCCGCTAGTTTAAGTAAGTAACATTGAAACTTGAATTTCAGTAAAAGATCGAGACCGCCTTGGTGGGCGAGCCTGACTGGCGCTTGTCCGATTTTTTAATTATTTTTTTTACTTTTATTCGGTGTATTCAGTTGTTATCTCTTAATGTTATTCTTCGTCGCTGGTGTAAACACACAAATATGTTATAACATTCATTAATAATATTCATAAATTGCAACTGAGGCCAGTCGTGGCGCAGCGGCACGAGGTGTGACCACAAAACCGATTGGTTGTGGGTTCGATTTCCACTCGAGGAGATGAAATATTTACTTAAATTTATATTTCCATTTCTTCGCTCTGGTGTCGAGGTTAAGCGCGGCGTTGAGTTCTGCCACTCAACACGCAATGCCTCCAGAATTCGGCAGAAAGTGGGGAACGGAGTGTCTTAACACTAGGTTCCCTCTGCCTGCCCCCTGCTGTGTGCGGGATACAGCGTGAAGCTGATTTATTTATTTGATTTTATAAATTGCAATTTACCACAGTAAATATATATTTTTTAGATTCAAATTGGGAAAGTGTCCTAACACTAGGTTCCCAGTTTAATGACAGTTTAATTCACGATCGTCTTTCCTTATGACGACATTTTGTTGTTATGAACATGCAACACCTACTTATTATTATTCACACTTCTGTCAATGTGTAAATAAATATAAGGTATTTACCAAAAATCACTTTAAACTCTTTTGTGATATTAAATGTTATATAAAACCGATAAACAAAATGTGACACCGTCGCATGCGCTTGCGCAGAAAAATGTTTAAAGGCGAGACAATGAGTAAATTTTTATCACTGAATTATATGCCTAATCTTTTCGGGTGCATCGAATTAATACTGTAATTAAAAATTATCTATTATATATATATATATAGGTTTTCATTGAATATCAAAAGATATAACGATAAAATCTTATATAAAAACAAGAAAATATTTGTTTATTCTATTGTTTTTGAAACAAGCCAAAAGGTAAGTAGTGTCTATATATTTTTTTTTTCAAAGAAATTAAAAAATAAATACATACGGTTAGAAATTATAACGAAATAATGATTTCAGGCAATAAAATGAAATTCCTAGTGGTACTCGCTCTCTGCGCCGCCGTGGCATCCGCCAATCTTATTGGCCCCATCTCCGCTATAGACGAACAGGCTGAAATTAAGGAAATCATTGCCGCCATTAACTCGCCAAGCACAGACCCCGCTACCGCCGCTGCTCTCCAACAAATGCTTAATGAACTTCTTGGCCTTGACAACATTGCTGTTGGCCCCGCTATTGTAGAAGACAATGAATATGTACCAATCTCTGTTGGACCCGCCATTGTCGACGAGCAAATTGCTGCTCCCGCTAGCTCTCCTCTTGTTCAAATCATCATCAACGTTAAACCTAATTCTGGCATCGCTGGTAACCCTGTAGTTATTGAAGGTCTCCCAGTTCCTGGTCCCGCTATTGTTGACGAAATCGAACCCAGCCCCGTCATTGTCGTCGACCAACCCGAACCTGTACCAGAACCAATCATAGTTGTTGACCAGCCCGAATCTGAAGTAGAACCTGTAATCGTTGTAGAGGAATCTCTTTCCTCTCCTGCTCCTCCTTCACCCCCAAGCATTGTTCCCCCCGTCGTACCCCTCCCTGGAATTCTTAACTAAGCAATAACGCCCTGCTTTAAAATAAATACGTTTAATTCTAAGCTTATTTTTTAATTAATATCAATATTTTGGAATCACTAATAATAAAAATTTAAAATCCTTTAATAAATATAACTTATTTGATTTTCCGGTAGTAATAGAAACATCTATTTAAGAATATAAACGTCCTCGAAGTAAGAATTGGATCCGTTCACTTAATTTACTCCATACCTACCTTCTAATATTTTATAACAAACAATTCAAAAGGTTACTAATATGATGAATAGATATGGACCAAGAACTTCATGTATATAATCTAATTTTTATTAGAAAATCATCTTAGTTCATATCGGAGGAAAATCTTTGCTATTGTTGACATTTGTTTTCCCAAATAAAGCTGTAAAATTGCCTTAGGTAAATTACGGTTAAGTCCAAGTTTTTTTTGGATTTTGTAATAATCTTAGTGTCTTCTCATTAAATATTATCTTCTTTGTTTATAAAATCCACTAAACTTTAGTTTATTCATATTAAATTTATTGGGGCACTAAAGTGTTTAAAATATTAATATATCAAAAGATTATACTTATGACTACAAAGATAAATTTCGATATAAAGCCGCATGAAAATATTGATATTCATTCGTTATTTTGTAACAATCAAACGAGTAAGTCGTCTATTTTTCCTTATAAATTATTCTCATTCATTATCTGCCGAATTCTGGAGGAACACGCAATGCACATTGAGAGGCGGAACTCAACACCGCGCTTTGCCTCGTTACATATTATTAAATATTTCACGATTCCTCGATTCTCACTCCAGGAAATGAAATATTAAATATTTTAATTTCCTTAAGTGGGAATCGAACTTACAATCTGTCGAGTTTATAGTCGCAATCGCTCCCGCTCTTTACTCAAGCCGCAAGCAATCCAAGTCAAGCAAGTCACCTGCGCCATGACTAGCTTCAATAAAATAAAATAATTTATAGGGTTAATTCGGCTAATGAATTATTATTTATCAATATTTTCATTTCTTCGCTCTGGCACCAAGGCAAAAGCCCGGCGTTGAGTTCCCTCTCTCAACTCACAATACCTAGAAAAATTCGGCGGAAACTGGGAAATTGAGCGGCTTAACACTAAGTTCCCTCTGTCTACCCTGCTATATGCACGGATACAACGTGAAGTTAGTTTTTTTATCAATAAATAAATCCGCTTCACGCTGTGTCCAGTTCACACCATTCTGGAGGCATTGCGTATCAAGTAGATTTTTTTATGATAATTTATAATTTTATCAAACACTGTTTAGCAATAATAACTATTGTATTTCAGTCGACAACATGAAATTCCTTGTTGTACTCGCACTTTGCGCCGCTTCGGCTTCAGCCAACCTGATTGGGCCCATAGCAGCTGTTGATGAGCAGGCTGAAATCAAAGAAATCGTTGCTGCCATCAATCATCCAAGCACAGACCCCGCTACCGCCGCAGCTCTCCAAGAGATGCTCAATGACCTTCTTGGCAACATAGTTGTTGGCCCCGCTATTATAGAAAATGAAGGTGTTCCTATCTCGGTTGGTCCTGCTATAGTTGACAACATATTCGAACCAATCTCTGTTGGACCCGCCATCGTCGACGAGCAAGTTGCTGCTCCCGCTAGCTCTCCTCTTGTCCAAATCATCGTGAACATAAAGCCAAACTCTGGCATCGTTGGTAACCCCGTCGCCATTGAAGGTTTGCCCGTTATTGTTGATAAAATCAAGCCCACCCCCGTCATCGTCGTCGACCAACCAGAACATGTGCCTGAACCAGTCATCGTTGTTGAACAGCCAGAACCTGAGGTTGAACCCGTAGTTGTTGTTGACCAACCTGAAATTGTAGATCCCTCAGTGCCTGTCATTGAAGAACCTAGCCCTGTTCTTCCTATGGTGCCTCTTCCAGGAATCCTCAACTAAAATAAAATTTGACAGAAAAAATCAATCACTGTCGTAAATAAACGTTGATTGTTATAAAATAAATATAACTTTTTAACCGATATGCTGTATTTTATTGTATCTTTGTAAACAAACATCAGTATTTTTTTTATCTATATAAGACAAAATTTCTTATATAGTATATTCGTTATTATATAATTATATAGTATTGTATAATCATAAAATATATAAAAAGTCCTACCGAATTTTATCCATTGAATAAATCTAGGGGGAGCTGGAAATTGAGAAAATGTTATTTTTTTATAATTTCCGAAAATTCAGAAAAATATATTTGTAAGTAAAGGCACCAGTAACCGACAAGTACCAATAACCTTAAACTTTTTTTAAAATTTGAAAATAAGGATACTAATATAAATTTTGAGGCCGGTAGTGGCGCAGCGGCACGAGGTGTGACTGCAAAACCGACTGGTTGTGGGTTCGATCCCCACTCGAGGAGATGAAATATTTACTTAAATTTATATTTCCATTTCTTCGCTCCGGTGTCGAGGTTAAGCGCGGCGTTGAGTTCTGCCACTCAACACGCAATGCCTCCAGAATTCGGCAGAAAGTGGGGAACGGAGTGTCTTAACACTAGGTTCCCTCTGCCTACCCTGCTGTGTGCGGGAGGGATACAGCGTGAAGCTAATTTAATTTTTTTAATTTAATTTAATATAAATTTAAATGATTTGAAAATTTGAATTTGAAATTAACTGTTTATTTATATTTATATTTATTTAAATTTATATTTTCATTTTTTTGCTCTGGTGCCAAGGTAAAGCGCGGTGTTGTGTTCCACCTCTCAACACGCAACGCTTCCAGAATTCGGCTGAAAGTGGAGAACGGATCGTTGCCTCTGCCTGCTGTGAAGTTGTTTCTTTTATTTGAAATATAAATTTCTTAAGTGGTGAACACTAAACTAAATGGATAATATGCATGACATTGATATAGACACTGGCGGCCCTTGTCATTAAATGCCGTATTGTCACTTTTTTATAAGAGATAGGTATATGGCGTCGCGGAGTTTATTTTAAATCTAATAAAATTGAATATGTTTGTCACACAACGTACTGACATATAATAAGCTATATGTGCAGCGCACGCAGCAAAGCAATTTTAAGCAATTTTAAAGCAATTCTATTTTGTTTCTTACGTTGACTAACTAAGACTTACACAATAATGTACAACAAGTAAATCGGACCAGTAGATCCGGAGATCTTAGCGTTTAAACAAACAAAAAAACCCTTCCGTTTTGTTATATTAGTATAGATTGATCACAATACAATTTTTTCCTGCCATTTTATTTAAAGACTGTGACCCTCGCGTGGCTTCTTCTGCTTGAACTATACGAATATTTATTTAAGTATATTTAAGGAAAAAAAAACAATTATTTTATTATGGATACTGTTATGAACTGAATAAATCATCGTTTAAGTCTTGGGAATGTATAAGATTTTACTTGCAAAAGTTGTCGTATTTAAAAAAAATGTTAGTTAAAAGAAAAATGCTTAGTTATTTAACATTTATTTTGGTATGCGTGCACGGTAAACGCAGTTTTCCCCTGCGTAAATGCCGATTCCGCTGGAATTCTAGCATAAAAACCAGCCAGACTAACTTTATCGATTGTTATCTAATTATTCCTGAAAGGTCCAGGGATTTGTGGAGCAGCATATAGGCTATTTTTTATCACGAAATTCTTGCGGGGTCGGAATTTACGCGGGAAAAAACTAAACATTTTTTTTAAATCCCAATAAGTTACTAAAATACTTAATATACTTTTACGATTTATTTAGTGCCATACAGTAAAGACAACCATACTAAAATAATTAATGTTTATTTCTTAATTATACTTAAATAAATATTCATGTTGTCCAAGTGGGCGAAGCCGCGCGAGGGCAGCTACTCAATATAAATCTAGCCATTTAACCTCGTTAAGTATATGTTTAAAAAAACAGCTTCACGCCGTATCCCGTACACAGCAGGGTAGGCAGAGGGACATAGATCGAATAGAAAGTATCAATACTGTACTTATGATTAGTACCGAAAAAAAAGCATAGTACTCATAAAAATATCGATACAAAAGTATCGATACTTCTAAGTCTCGAGTAACTTTCATAGAACCTAATGCGCATAGATTATCACGTCAATGTCACTCAGTAAATAACGTCATTACTTCACTGACGTTGACATTACGTAAGTAGATCCAGTAGAACAGAACATAAATAAATAATAGTTAAACAATGTTTTTGTAATGATTGCATTATTGCATATCATCAGCACTTGAAAAGTATACAAAATTTCAAATGAATCCGACGTTTTAAAGTCGATCAAAATCACGTTCAAAGCTTCCGTTACAAACACAAAGATAGATGCGACCATAGCTAATAAACACGTGTTAAAGACATATTGTACACTAGCGGCTCGCCCACGGCTTCACCCGCTTAAAATACATGATTATTGATTTAATAAGCACAATTGATTGACAATTATAATGACTTCTAATATCATTTTTTTACGACATTATCGTCAAAGAATTTTTGATTGTTTTAAATAAAAAAATACGACCATTGTTGATATTTGATATTTATAAAATATACATAAAGCTAATTATTTATTACACGTATATATTTTTGTAACTTTATGTTCTTTTTACCTATATAATATACGTCTCATCATAATTTACTCATTCAGAAACAGCCTTAAATGTTAAATTATTGATTTGAAGGATTCATAATATTCTTTATAAAATAACTGTAATAATTGCATATTAACTCCTGTACAGTTTTTAAATTAGTTACATATATTATATGAACGAACCAACCAAAAATATCTTTGTATTTACTTGATATTTCTTTCAAGATCGTTTTTTATCTCTGTGTTGAATTAATTACGACTTAAACTTAACTGTTATGATTTATGAAGGTAATCTCCACTAACAAATCGATTTTGTTTACTTTATTGTATAAAATATTATATAATAGTGCTTCAAAAATATATTTTTTTATCAACAGTCATATAACCCAGACGTTTCGAATGTCATTCTTTAGCCAAGAATCTTACCAGCGCGATTGCTACATAATATTCGCAGGCAAACTAATGCCTTGAGTTCATTCAAATGACGATAACTTTTTTATTATGAACCTATTTTGATGAACTAAATTTTAGTAGTTAAGTTGAGTTAAAACAAAGCAATTGGTGAAATTTTTAAGTAAATCGGTTCAATACTTTCAGAGAAAAATGTGGACATAAATATCGATAGACAGACAGACAGAGAAAATCTTTTTGCTTTCTATTATTCTTTTTAAGTGTCCCTCTATCCATTTCAGTCAAAATTACTAAATGTACAGACAAAATATTTTTACTGTCTTATATATAGAGATAAAAATAAGATAAAAAAAAACTATTGTAAAATATATTTATTAAATAGATTATAGAACTATTAATCTTAAACCCTCTGCCCCGATAAAAACTTTATTATCCCTAGAGATTGTAAAGTATTGATGGATCCTAATATATTAGTAGATTATAAAATCATTATAAAATAGTACAACAATACACAAATTTTATAGTTATTTTATAACATACTAACAAGTAAGTACTATTCAATATATTATTTTAATAAAACCCTTACTTGTGTAAATTTTACACAGTGATTTGTTAGTTTGAAAACTGGCTAAGTGCGAGTCGGACCCGTCCACCACAATTTCAGGATTGTAGATCAACGGGAAATTCAACTTATTAAAGTTGACAAACTTAGTTTGCAAATAAGCAAGTTATATTTGTAGTTTATTTTATACAAAATAAGTATGTACTTATTTTGTATAAAATAAATTACAAATATAAGTTTGTAATGATTTTTTCAATGATATGTCTATTATATTTCACTATTCGGATTTCTTCTTTTATTTGTAATGTGATCTCTCATGTAGGGTCACGGAAAAAGTACCCCTATAGGTTTTAATTACGCGGCGCATTTCATAAATGCTATAAAATCGATGAATCAAATCTCGCCTCTTTTGATTGCGTTGACTTGGAATTGATATTTTCTGTACTTCAAGGGATCATAGACCTGAATATTAGGTATTAATTTCAGCTTGATAACTCAACGCGATCTCGAGATAAATGGTCTTAACAGACGGACAGGATAAGTGATCCTACAAGGGTTCCGTTCTCGTTTTTTAAACCCTAAAAACAACAATATTAGAATATAATGTTTAAAAGAATATTGTTTATACTACACAGCCATACATTTTATTTATATGTAAGAAACATTATTTGTACATTTTCGTATTTAATTCATTATATACGATCTTCTTTTCAGACGACAAAATGAAATACCTGGTCGTACTCGCACTCTGCGCCGCTGTGGCTTCGGCCAACTTGATCGGACCCATCTCCGCTATCGATGAGCAAGCTGAAATCAAAGAAATCATTGCCGCTATCAACTCACCAAGCACTGATCCCGCAACCGCCGCCGCTCTCCAAGAAATGCTAAATGACTTACTTGGTCTTGACAACATTGTGGCTGGCCCCGCTATTGTAGAAAATGAAGGCATTCCTATTTCAGTTGGACCTGCTATAATTGATAACGAATATGTACCAATCTCTGTTGGACCCGCCATTGTTGACGAGCAAGTTGCTGCTCCCGCTAGCTCTCCTCTTGTTCAAATCATCGTGAACATTAAGCCTAACTCTGGCGTCGCTGGAAACCCCGTGGCTATTGAGGGTTTGCCCGTTATTGTTGATGAAATCAAACCCAGCCCCGTCATCGTTGTTGAACAACCAAGAACAACCAGAACCTGTGCCCGAACCAGTCATCGTCGTTGACCAGCCCGAAGCAGAAGTCAAACCAGTCATCGTCGTTGACCAGCCCGAAGCGGAAGTCAAACCAGTCATCGTCGTTGACCAGCCCGAAGCGGAAGTTGAACCAGTCATCGTTGTCGACCAACCTGTAGCTGTTGAGCCTGTAGTGGTAGCCCCCATTATTGTTGGACCACCAGTCGTAGGACTCCCCGTCATTCTCAACTGAATAACTATCTTAAATACATCGCCAAACGAAATAATAAATAAAGTATAACAGAAAAATAACGTATTTTTTTATTTTTCTCATGTAATTATAACAATATTGTTATTATTATACATAATCTATATAATGTAACTAAGTTTCTGTTACTAATGTACTCTTAATTTTTAAAAGAATATTTTTATTTATTTAAAACTAAATATAAAAAAGTTACATTGTTTCAGGGTCTAAATATAACCTTAATAACTATTTATAAATATATTTAAAGTCATTTATCATATTCTATCTCTCTATAATGGGGAACGGAGTGTCTTAACACTAGCGTCCTTCCCTGTTTGCCTACCCTGTTGTGTGCGGGATACCGCTTGAAGCTGATTTTTTTTATCTCTCTATAATATTATTTTCTTTTTTAAGCTTCGGTACCTTTTAAAGGACAAAAACTTTGTAAGATCACTTTGTTGTCCGTCCGTCTGTATGTCTGTCAAGACCCTTTCTGTCAGGAACGCTTGGAGATATTGAGTTGAAGTTAAAATCATATACTCAGATTTACGGTTGCCTGTTAAAAATAAAACATATTTCTATATTTACTTAAAAAAATATGGCCTATCTAAAGATTTTGTTTCTATCGCAAAAAACGCGTATTTCGACACTTACAATCGAATCAAAATTCATAGAGCTCTTACGGTAGACCAAGAATTATGAAGTTTGGGAGCTAGCACCTACATACAGGTAGTACTAATTCAGGAAAAAACTGAAAACTATACATTTCTGGTTAAATCCTAAAAAGTAATAGCCTTAAATAGCAAAAAACGCGTATTTCGACACTATAAAGGGAATCAAAATTAATAGGGTACTTCTAGTCAACCTAAAATTATGAAATTTGGCGGCTAGCATCTACTATACATTTTTGGTTAAATCTTAAAAAATAAAAGCCTTAAAAAGGGAGTAAAATTTGGTATTAAAGCTGTTAGTTCAAGTGAGGTATCAAATGTAAAGTCTCTGGGTAAACTAAGGATGAGTTTCCGAAAAAGTTCAGGACCTCCAATTTTTTACGGAACCCTCGGTGGGTGAGCCTGACTCGCCCTTGTCCGGTTTTTTAGGATACATAGTCCATCCTCTTCCGCTAAGGAACTTGCTTAAGAAGGCACAGACAACTTAGCGCCTCTGAATTAATACTTATTGTTCCATTACCTATACCTATTGGTATTAACAAATCGCTCTCAAGTCTGAGATCGGTCTTGAGTTTTCATTCATAGATATATCATTTATGAATGAAAAGTGCATCGTAAGATCGATTTCAAACTTGAGAGTGGTTTATAAGTACGGTCCTTTGTGCCTTATGTGCGGGATACAGTGTGAAATTAAATAGTGTTAGCATTAGTCTTTTTACTCTGCCATGCATGATTGACTAATTTACGGTTAGCGAAATTATCTACTTCCTGGATTGATAGAAATTTACTATTATATTCTACCAATGATTAGCTTAAGGTAGCTTAAGTTATCTTAAGATTACCTTTTAGTCTGATAAGGAAATCGGTTTGTCGCAAGATATTCGCCATTTTGATCTTACTTTGACTATTAAGATGTAAAAAAATGTTCACTTTTTAATTTTCTTACAAATAACAAATATATAAGTGTAGCATTTCATACGTTGGACTGTTAATGTAATTGATCATATTTGATAATTTATTTTTTCAAATTTTCAAATATTAGCCATTAACAAACTGCTGCTATTGTTTCTCATTTTTTTTTAATAATTCTTCAGAACTTAATAAGAATTACGGCATTTCTTTATTTCATCCCTAAGGACAAAAGAATTAAATAAAATAATGATATTATTTTTCTACTACTGATAACTATTAATGGGGACGTTGATAGTTTTTTCTGATATATCTTCGGTTAGTCGGACTTAGGTTGTAGGACGAAGTTAGGTTGAGTCGGACTCGCATACCGAGGGTTCCGTACCAAGTTCTAGATTCAACGGGTAGTTAACATTTTTAAGTTGACAAACTTAAGTTTGCAAACGTTTGCATTCATATTGTATGAAATAAAATACAATTATAAGTTTGCAATGATATTTTTATGAAATACTTATAATATTTCACTTTTCGCAATATTTCCTTCATTCCCTTCGAATGTCGAAAATTTGCTGCATCAATGGTTGTATCTTTTGATTGCGTTGGCTTTTGATGGTTAGAAGTGAGATTTTTTCACAGCTTCAAGGGATACCTGAGTATTTGATATAAATTTCAGCTTGATTCCTCCACGCGTTCCTTAGAAAAAGAGTGTTGACAAACGGCCGGGCGGACGGACAACAAAATAATCCTATAAGGGTTCCACATTTTCCCTTCGAGGTACAAAACCCTAAAAATGAGATTGTGTGACAAAAACACCGAGATTTCAAGTTTTAGGTATCTCCTATGTAAGTTAACCTCATGTCTAAAAACCAAATCATATTATGGAAATTTTGTAAGATTATAGTGTTTTCTTTGTTTTAATATAAAGATATAAAGATCTATACATATAAAATTGAAGGCTCTGTCTGTGATTTCAAAATAACGGTGTTTTCAAGTGCATACTTATTAACACGATTCAATAAAAAAATATTTAAAAAAACCAAAACCCCGATACACATAAAAACCTGCATAATACTAAAAAGAATAAAACAAGCCCAATAGTTTATTAGGATTAACATTCGGGCCCCCTTTAAATTATGGTGGGTTCCTGGTAAAGATTTAATTGATTAAAGAATTACTTACGTGTCCCGACTATTAATCCTAATAAACTATTGGGCTTGTTTTTTTCTTCGCGGTTTTTGTTTTTTAAAATATTTTTTTTATTTTTCACTTTTTTTAGGATTCATTAGGATAATGAAACAAAAAAAATATAATGATAATCATCATATACCTTTTGAAATCCTTGTATTGACTCGTTGAATTTGATATCCATATTATGGTATTCGAAAATCATTTTTTTTTTTTCACTAAATCCAATGGCGTTCCATAGCCGCCATGATTTTTTACGTCTAACGTCTCACCTATCTAAGAACACTTGGGCTGTTAAGATGAATTTAACGATACCTCAATTATGTAAATCCGTTCAGCGGTTCTGGAGAAATGAGGTAATAAAGAATATTACATACATACAAGATTTTTTTTGCCAGTCTTTCATCACTCATTCGTTCGACGTGCCCAAACACGTTATTCCTTATTCTCACCGTGAGATGCTCTCTAGTGTAGGTACTATTACAAAAATGTAAGTACATTCTATGTAGGTACATAGAATGCATGTAGAAGAGATCTTCATTGTGTATTCGATCAGCTAAGCTGACTCCGCATATCCTACGAAGAGATCGCATTTCCACAGCATTCACAACCGTATAAGAGCGTAGGTACCAAGACTGTCGGTATAAAACTCGAAGAAATGACATTTAAATCAATATTTTATTTCTTCTAGTGGGAATCGAACCCACAACCACGTTTACTGTCCACACACTTGTGCCCCTTAAAAAAAATCATAGTGCGGCAATCTTCTTATTGAACGCTAGCTCTTCTATTGTATCAGATTATTGAACTATTAATCTTAAACCCTCTGCTCCGATAAAAATTTTAATATCCCTAGAGATTGTAAAGTATTCATGGATCCTAATATATTAGTAGATTATACACATTTAAAGATAAAGATCATTATAAAATAGTACAACAATACACAAATTTTATAGTTATTTTATAAACAACTTAACAAGTAAGTAGTATTCAATATATTATAATAATTTTAATAAAACCCTTATTTGTGTAAATTTTATTCCGGTTTTTTAAACTAACAGTGATTTGTTAGTTTATAAAACCGGTTAAGTGCAACTCGGACTCATCTATCGAGGATTTTGTACCAATTTTAGGATAGGTATGGATAGATCAAACTTAAATTTGTAAACTTAAATGTACTTATTTTGTATGAAATAAACGACAAATATAAGTTTGTGATGATTTTTTCTATGATATGTCTATAGTATTTCACTATTCGGAATTTTTATTTTATTTGTAACGTAATCTCTCACTTCATGAAAAATTTAACAACTGTATTGCCACGTAAACACTTCTATAGGTTTTAGTTACGCAGCGCATTTTATAAATGCTATAAAATCGATGCATAAATTCTAGCATCATTTGATTGCATTGACTTAGAATTTATATTTTCTATGCTTCAAAGCAATTAATTTTAGCAAATTAATTTCAGCTTGATAAGTCCACGCGATCTCGAGATCAATAGTCTTAACAGACAGACAGGAAAAGTTTCCTATAAGGTTTCCATTTTTACCTTTTTAGGTGCGGAACCTTAAA
The DNA here is from genome assembly GCA_013421005.1 of Heliconius erato x Heliconius himera. Taxonomy (NCBI): domain Eukaryota; kingdom Metazoa; phylum Arthropoda; class Insecta; order Lepidoptera; family Nymphalidae; genus Heliconius; species Heliconius erato x Heliconius himera. The sequence goes on along the minus strand of JAATLQ010034047.1, from coordinate 6,385 downwards.
AATAATAATATTAAATTATAATGTTTAAAAGAATATTGTTTATTCTACACAACCATACATTTATATGTAGGAGACATTATTTGAACTTTTTCATATTTAATTAATTCTTCTGTTTATTGTTCTTCTTTCAGACGACAAAATGAAATACCTAGTCATACTTGCACTCTGCGCCACCGTGGCTTCGGCCAACCTGATCGGACCCATCTCCGCTATCGATGAGCAAGCTGAAATCAAAGAAATCATTGCCGCTATCAACTCACCAAGCACTGACCCCGCTACCGCCGCCGCTCTCCAACAAATGCTAAATGACCTACTTGGTCTTGACAACATTGTAGCTGGCCCCGCTATTGTAGAAAATGAAAGCATTCCTATCTCTGTTGGACCCGCCATTGTCGACGAGCAAGTTGCTGCTCCCGCTAGCTCTCCTCTTGTTCAAATCATTGTCAACATTAAGCCCAACTCTGGCATCGCTGGAAACCCCGTGGCTATTGAGGGTTTGCCCGTTATTGTTGATGAAATCAAGCCCAGCCCCGTCATCGTCGTTGACCAACCAGAACCTGTGCCCGAACCAGTCATCGTCGTTGACCAGCCCGAAGCGGAAGTCAAACCAGTCATCGTCGTTGACCAGCCCGAAGCGGAAGTAGCACCAGTTATCGTTGTCGATCAACCTGTAGCTGTTGAGCCTGTAGTGGTAGCCCCCATTATTGTTGGACCACCAGTCGTAGCACTCCCCGGCATTCTCAACTGAATAACTATCTTAAATACGTCGCCAAACATAACTTCTATAAAATTAAATAAAATATATAATAACATTTTTTTTTATTTTTTGCATGTAATTATAACAATATTGTTATTGTTATGCATAACCTACATGATTATTTTTTGTAGTGGATGAAGCTTACAAAGAAATATTAATCTAATAGGTACTTGTATATCTACTATCAGATATATGATTGTATACAGGGTGGAAGTGTCAGCACCACATTAAATGAAACCACAGTTTTAACTACTCTATAAAAGCCTAATATAATTCAGAAAAAAATAAATTCCCAAAAATGAAAAAGTTTTTTTTCAAACAAAATAAATAATAAAGTTGTCATTTTAAAACAAAACGCCATTTGTAAGGATGACGCACGCACACATAAACCTATCAAAGGAACACCGCCGCACACGCCTCATTTCAAAATCGAGTCGTTATACGTAATCGCGTCACACGAAATACAGGTATGGATAAAAATCGTGAAATGAAAAAAAAAATCCTACGTCCAAACTGTTGAGGCATCTTGATTAATTTCTTTATGTATAGGTTTAATATTTTACCCTATATGCTGTTTCCGTAAATGGAGCGCTGCCTCTTCCACCTTGTATAACGTAACTAAGTTTTTTTTACTAATGTACTTTTCATCTTAATTTTATTTATTTTTTATATAATATCTTAATATTTAAAAAATAAGTAAAAAAATGAAAGTTACACTGTTTCAGTGTCTAAATATTAACTAAATAACTATTTATAAATATATTTAAAATCATTTAATATATTTCAATATCAATTTCTTTTTTTTATATTTTTTTTAAGATATAGTTTATACTAAGATATAGTCATTTGTAGAACCACTTATGAAGATTCGGTAACAAAAGTTAAAATACGTTGTTATTTCTACGATCTCCTTACATTGCTAAATCAAAGATGAATTAAGGTTCTTGATTATTTGCACCGGAGTAGTCAATCCTCTATGGTGCCCCGTATGAGTAGACGTTTTGGACCGACACAACGTCACTTTGCTGTGACGTGCGCAGAGGGTGCACACCTTGGGCGACTCAAGTTTGGAAAGAAAGACCTTTCCCTATGACATCGTATTATATGGCTAGCAGCGTGACGTGAGACGCAGTCTCATCCTTCTCCGAGACAGTGGTGCTCGAGAAGAGCTCTTCTACCAAACTCGCCATCCACCGCAAAAGACTGGGTTGCCGGATAGCGACACAGGACCGCCGCCCTCCGCCTTAATGAGCCAGAAGGCGGTTAGCTTGAGGAAGATGATAGCTTTTGCCTGCTTATCTAGCCTGAATAGGCACGCTCTTTATTAAAATTTCAAATTGTAATATAATATCTTATGCAGATGACATTGTGCTCTTATTTAAAGGTGAGGACTGGCAGAGTCAAAATCAAGAGCAAGATATTTCCAAATGCGGTGTCAGTAAAATTACGAATTGGTGTGATAAAAAGTTACTAACGAATTAATAACAAACTTATTCAAAACAGAATACATAACATTTAGTGCAAATTTATCGTTACAACCAAATCTATCTTTCCAAATCCAATCACATTTTTGTTAAAATATTAACCTACTCATTTGTAACGGTTATGAGTGCATGGCAATTGAAAAAGTTAAATTAAATATCACTGTGACTGTCGATCAGCATCTAAGATGAGGCTACGCTTAGGTTAACGCAAATTTCTTAGCATCTCGAATCCTAGCATGATCCTAATGAGATATCCAAGATTCTAACTACATTCCAGCGGTTTTTTAAGTAGTTACTTATTTAATTTTAAAATTCTAAGTATATATCATAGAAACTACTTATTTATTATCTCTATCTCTATATATAATAAGACAGTAAAAATATTTTGTCTGTACATTTAGTAATTTTGACTGAAATGGATAGAGGGACACTTAAAAATAATAATAGAAAGCAAAAAGATTTTTTTTGAATTTCGTGTCTGTCTGTCTGTCTGTCTGTCTGTCGACATATTTTTGTCCGCATTTTTCTCTGACAGTACTGAACCGATTTACTTGAAAATTTCACCAATTGCTTTGTTTTAACTCAACTTAAGTACGTAAAGTTTGGTTCATCAAAATCGGTTCATTAAAAAAAAAGTTATCGTCATTTTAAAGACGTCGTAATTAATTCAACACAGAGATAAAGAACGATCTTGAAAGAAATATCAAGTAAATACAAAGATATTTTTGGTTGGTTCGTTCATATAATATATGTAACTAATTTAAAAACTGTACAGGAGTTAATATGCAATTATTACAGTTATTTTACAAAGAATATTATGAATCCTTCAAATCAATAATTTAACATTTAAGGCTGTTTTTGAATGAGTAAATTAAATTATTTACTGACATCAGCACATTTAACAGAGTATATTATATAGGTAAAAAGAACATAAAGTTACAAAAATATATACGTGTAATAAATAATTAGCTTTATGTATATTTTATAAATATTAAATATCAAATTCAAATATGACAAAATGTAGATGTTATTATACTTATATGTATACAGGTTGTAAATCCAGGCAGAGGATTCTGTACGTATTCATTTCACTTCCATTTATGTTAGCCGATATGATTCGGCAGATATTTGAGAATTTGTATTTTTTTTTTCAAAAATCGGTATGTTGAAAAAAAATTCCAAACACTGTTGAGTCGGCGCTGGAGATTTCTTTTCTTAATATATTGAGCTATATACTAAGCTTTTTGTATGTAATATTTCAAAACTATCGGCTTATGAATCTTGGAAACAACATGGCAACCAATAGTGTTTAAATAAAGCTAAATTTTATCGAAATCTTTCAAGGTAAAAAAAATACTGGTGATTTTTTTTTGAGAAGTAATTTTAAAAACTGCTGGTATTAGTAGGTATGGAATAATCTCTAAAAGTTTTATAGGCGCAGCTCAATGACAATAATATGTTAAAAACTGTACTCAAATAATGAAACAGTAAAAAAAAAATATTTTTATTACGATAATTGATAACATATATCATTTTTTTTTTACTTATTTACATATAGCATATAAGTGTTTGCATATTTTACTAAAAATAAAAATCAGCTTCACGCTGCACATTGCGGGATAGGCAGAGGGAACCTAGTGTTAAGACACTACTTCCTGTTTCCTACTTTCCGCGGAATTCTGTAGGCATTGCGTGCTGAGTAGTGAAACTCAACGCCGCGCTTGTCCTCGACACCAGAGCGAAATGGAAATATAAATTTAAGTAAATATTTCATCTCCTCGAGTGGGGATCGAACCCACAACCACTCGGTTTTGTACACGCTTTGTACCCCTGCGCCACGACTGGCCTCTCATTTTTTACTAGTCCTCTATACTGTCAATGTTTATAGAGTACAATTATTTTTATATTGTAAAGCTATCCTAGCACAGGCCGTGAAATGTATATTTAATTTAAATCATATGTTAAATATTATTTAAATCGCCATTTAGGCTAGTGTGCAATAATACAAAGTATTTAATTGTATCATCAGAACTAAATGTGCATTTTTTAACAGAATGGAATTTTATTTTTATTGTTAAAAAAAGCTCGCTCTGGTAATTAGGCAAAGCGAGGTGTTGAGTTCCACCACTCAACGCGGAATGCCACGAAAATTCGGCGGAGAGTAGAGGGAGGAGTTTTTTTTTAATTACGTTTCTTCTACCTATCCACTATATGAGGATTGCAGCGTAAAAATAACACAAGCATAATTATCATCAAAGCAAAGGGTGGGTACAAATTTTTAGGTTCTACGGACTACAGAATTTTATTTTCATTGTTCGAAAATTGAAAGAAAACTTTCTACAATTATAAATTACTATTACATAATTTAAAAACTTTCTAGGAATTCCGTGGCATTCGTAATAATTATCTACAATAATTATTAAATTTTAAATTAGAGGTTGTGGTGGCGCAAGGGCACAAGCGTACGATTGACTGCAAATATAATACATTTATCGTAATTATTATTGTAAATAATTATTACGATGAATATTTATTAATTATTTTTATTTCCTCGCTCTGGTAACGAGGTTCGGCGTAGAGTTTCATTACTTTACACGCAATACCTCGAGAATTCGGCGCAAAATAAGTAACGGAAGTGTTTTAATGGGGATGGAGGGTCTTAACATTAGGTACCCATCCAGTTTCTCTTTGCCTACCCTTCCATGTGCGGGGAACAGTGTGAAACTAAATTTTAAAATATATTTTTTGATGAAACAAGAATTTGTAAAATTTACTATACGTAATATATCGTATTTTATCTATATTTTGATATATTCCTTGTGAAGAAAAGATAAAATTTATTTTAAAAAAACTTTATTAAATTATAATTTTTTCAATAGTATAAATATTTTTCATTCCAAAAAGTATTAACTTAGTTAAGGATACCAGGGAGAGAAACGATTGGGGGAATTTCGACAACAGGGACTTCCGGCAATATGGGGCTAGCTTCAGGTTGCTCAACGACGATCACAGGCTCGGCTTCAACTTCGGGTTCTTCAACGACAATTACTGGTTCAGCTTCAGGTTCAGGTTGATCGACAACGATGACGGGGCTGGGCTCGATCTCATCAACGATGACAGGGACTGGAGCGGGCTTCTCTTCAACAACTACGGGACTGCCAGAGATGCCGGAGTTAGGGTCTATATTGATAATGATTTGAACTAAAGCGGAGCCTTCGGCAGCGGGAACACTGTCTACGATAGCGGGCCCGACGGAGATGGGCTGGTATTCGCCATCAATTATAGCTGGTCCGGCAATGGGTACAGGCTTTTCATGTGGCCTGATAGGACCGGCGGGGAGTTCACTCTCGACGATAGCAGGGCCAACAGCGACAGGCATAGGTATAGGCCTGACAGGGCTGGCCACAGCTACAGCAGCGCAGATTGCGAAAACAATTAAGAATTTCATTTTGCTGAAACAGAAAATATAACTTTAGACATCAATAGTATGTGTATAGTTGAGTTTCGCACTCAACACGCAATGCTTCCAGATTTCGGTGGAAAGTGAGGAACGGAGTGGCTTCGGAGGTTCCCTCTGCCTACTCTGCTGTGTGCGAGATACAGTGTGAAGCTGATTCATTGTTTATGTCTAAGTTGAATTATGTTATAGCCCACTTACCCGAAATATTGTTGCTAAACAATTATAATTAACTTATAAAAAATCGTCTGTATTTATAGTCTTAGTTATCAAACTAATATAAAATATTTATCTATCAAAAATTATCAACCTTTATATGGTTAATTGATAATTGCTGTGGATAAAGTTTTATAACTTCTGCTGCTTCACTTTCATCTTGCCTAAATATATATTTTTTCCTCATATTCTCTAATTTCACTTCACCTATTTTAAACATACATTCTGAAACAAAATCACAGACACTTGCTTTTTTATCTCGTATTAACCTCCCAGGCTCGACTCCGTTTTCTTTTAGAACTGTATCCGAGGAGGAAATCAAGAAGTATATCCATTCCATCTCCACTAAAGCCGTCGGAAGTGACAATCTCAGCCTTGAGATGATTCTTCCTGTGTTGGAGATCATTGCACCAGTGGTTACACACATTATAAATTTTTCACTGTCATGTAATGTCTTTCCTTCACAGTGGA
>JAATLQ010034046.1:0-20693 GCA_013421005.1 Heliconius erato x Heliconius himera | reverse complement strand
AACAATATTTTGAATAAACGTAAAGTAAGACATGTTGTTGTTTTTATTAGCTAGAACCACAATCGGGTGCGATAAGGAGTGTGACTCATTAGCGCTACCCATTAGCGAAACAATACCTTGTGATTTCCAAGTTGTCACAAATAAAGTAATTAAGTTAAATAAAGTAATTAAGTTGTCACAAATAAAGTAATTAAGCTAATTAGGTGTATTGGAGAACCAAAACCAAAAAACGTATGTCATCGTGAAGAGATATCACAAAACGGATAGCAGCAATCGATTGGGCGTCCCCGAAAACCCCCAAAATGATACCAAACTTTTTTTTTTTTTGGATGTGATGCAGGAGTTCTGGATTCAGGAGTTCTGACCGAAGGGACCAGGTGGGTGGGTCAGAACTCCTGAATCCCTACTACTAAAATACAAGAATGCAAATTATTAACATCAAATGATCTTAAACCAGGCAACCTTGGGCTTGCGGCAGACTGAGAGCTGGCAACCATTGTTTTTCCAATTTCTTATGTGATTTCCTTTTAAATGGTGTGAGATTCGCATAAAAAGCATATGAGTGCAATTTTCTCCAAAAACGCATTACCAAAAAATTCATTAAAGGTGATTGCGGCAGGATTCTTTTAGGCAACCCTAGTGTAATCTATTCTACTATCATGTATCATTCTTAAATATAAGTTTCATAAGAAAAACAGATCCCTGCAGATTTAAAAAATGAAATCTCGACCTAAAAGGTCTCTTGAAATTCTCACGGGATCAGAAAAAAGGCAAAATTTAACCTTTTATGTGATGGAGTCCAAGTAAACAAAGTTGCGGTAGGCAACTAGTATTGAAATAATGCAGGTCAGATTTACCTGTATTCGCCCGTAGTTCTTCCTCGCTTCCAACTTCATAATCTATACATATATGGATGACACTTTATTGATTTTTAAAATGAAGAGACTATATGACGATTTAAACAATGCCTTCTCGAAAATAGTACATTTGTTCAGTGTTAATAACTTTTTACTACTATTTTTGTTAAAAAAAACTAAATGTATGATTTTTAGAACACCTAACACGAAAATTGTTAAAGCCGACGTTTAGGAGTCTCAATGCCTGTGCATCCGAACCTGTGGATCCTGTCGATTTTACAGTATTTCTCAGTATCACCATTCACTCCAATCTCATATTGATGTATTGGCGTATATACATAGCTCAGCAGCTTTCGCGGTCAAAATGTGCGGTGTTTAAAATTACAGTCAACCCTCCTATAACGCGGTGAGTGCGTACCGCGTTATACGGAAACCGCGCTATAAGAAACTCGGATTTAACCATACAAACTAGGCTAATTCGTAGCGCGTTCTATGGAAACCGTCTACCGCGTTGTATGGAAACCGCGCTATAAGAAACTCATAATTAGTACAAATCACATCATTCGTACCGCGTTATATGGAGACCAATAATTCCAAAGACAAGATAAATTATAATTTTTTTTAAACATTTTTAAAGTGTTATTCCACACTTAGGAAAGAAAAATACTTATTTAGAAAACATATAAAATTTGAACGTAGTGGGACTCGAACCCGCGCCTCTTGGACACTGACCAGGCGCGTGTCTCAGAACACACACGTTCAACGTATTGCTTAGTGGTCAGTGCGGCTGGTCGGTTTCCAGGAGGCGCGGGTTCGAGTCCCGCTACATTCAATTTTTTATACGTTTTCTAAATAAATTATAAATTATTTTAATTGAATGTTTATTTAATAAATTATTTTAATTAATGTTTTATAAGAAAATAATACAAAAAACGAAACAAAAATTAAACTAAAAAACTATTTTCAAAGTAAAATAAGAAAGACTTTAAAATGTAATGTAAAATTATGTAATCTTTCAACACTTATCCTCGCTGTCAGATATGAGTCGCCTAACTCGTCTTCTTTTAATGGGCAAAATGTCTTCTTTACTTCATTCATCTTTACATTGGAGAGAAGAGTACTAGAGTCATTCAAAGGCTGCGCGGAAGAAACTTATAGGATGCTGTTGAACGGAAACCGCGTTATAGGAGGGCTGTCGCAATTTCAGCTCCGCGTTATATGGAAACCGCGCTCTGAGAGTGCCGCGTTATAGGAGGGTTGACTGTATATTTTAAAATAAGTGCCGCCTCGTTTCTTGCGCCGATTCTTCTCAGGTCTGAGGCATTAACTTTAGTGAACTGGTGGTAAATTATTTGACGTTCAAAAAATGAAGCATGTATCTTCTTATTTTGAATAAAATTATTTGACTTTGACTTTTATAATAAAATTGTAGCTAATCGCTGTCTGCGCGTGGAAGAGGTATGAGAATATCTGTTGTTGGCGGCTCTTATTAATGTAATAGAACCCAAAACAATGACTTTAATTTCTTTTGTCTGTTTATCTGTATGTGAGTGTGGCTGTTTTACTGTTTGTTAGTTTACGCTGAACTTTTAAAAAACGATTTAAAGGCAGTTTTCATTATTGTATTATGACAATTTTCCCTTAACATTCAATGTTTGTTCTATTTGAATCAAATCATATATATAAATTTATATCAGAATAAATATATGGTTCAGCAAAATTTCTTATAAAACATTTTTTTTATTAAATTGACTGAAACTACTTTTCAATGTATAAATATTGTCTTTAAAATGATTTTTTTATTAGAAATATTTGTTTATCCTTAGTATATCCTAGAGAGCATGGATGTGAACACGTTACCCGACGGTGGCATGAAGCTCATTGAACGTCTTACTGCACTAGAAGAACAGGCGCGGCGACAGGGGGACAAAGTCGCTAATATGATAGTGGAACCAGGTTAGAGGGCTTATGTTTTAATATATAAGTTATTTTGGTGCTTAAAAGTTTAAAAATATATTTTACAACGTTTTGTAAATTTACTATTTTTTTATTAATTTTTCAAATAAAAAAAACTAAATGGGTTCATCTATTTAGGAGCTACTAACATCATGGAATATATAGACATACAAGATATACATTAGCATATGTAGAGATATTTTCTGAAGGGGGACTGGACTTTAGCTTTGAATAGATATGTTTGTGTAAATGTTGTTTTTTTAATTTTTCGGGACAAATTTTATTTTAAGTAAAATTTCTGGGGTGGGCGCCAGACTATTCTGAGGTGGGCATGGCTCACCCCCTTCCTATGCTCATCCCTATGTTTTCGCAAGGGATTAATAATCTTGAAATAGGAAGGTGTGACATTTTTAATTTTTATTATTAATTGGTTATAAAATCTATTGTTAACTAAATATAATCATAATTAATATGATTTTATTTTTATAGATGTGCCTACACCTGAAGATATAGCCAAAGATGGTTTCGAGAACAAGGGTCTATCCTGGGATGATATACAAAAAGCTAATAATGCAGTGCAGCCTAGAATGTTTGGAAAGCAAGGTATTTTTTTATTATTTTTTATTTCGAAAAGTATGATGAAATAAATTTATATTCATAAATATTCTATTAATAACCAACAATTTTAACACCATAGCAATGGCAACACACATGGCGGAAAGATCCCTAATACAAGAGCGTCTCCGTTCCCTATACGAGTCATTAGCCTCGCGTCCAGCGGAGACCGACGAGGGGGCGGAGCCCCAGTCACAAGGCAAGGGGCCCTCAGGTCTCCGCACGCAGCTCATGCCGCATCAGCTGTACGCATTGACCTGGTTGAAATGGAGGGAGACGCAGAAACCAGCTGGCGGAGTACTGGGTATGTATTCAATCATTGTGTTTTTTTACATTTATAAAGCTTTGTTTGATATTTGGGAAAGAAAAATATATTTTTAACATAACATCATTTCAGGATCTGCAACACGTTATAAAATACATTACGTTAATAAATCAAGAACAATCATCATTTTTGTAAAAAATATAAAAACATATTTTGTACAGAAATGTGATAATTACTATATATATTTTTTTGTATATTAGAACTTACTACGTGTAGACGTGTAGTCTGTATCTTTTTTCAACTTTCTCAAAAATTTTTTTTTTTTTTTAAACTATGCTTAGAACTAAACATATTGCCTAGAGATATTATTTTATTACATTTATTAAAATTATACTATTAAACAATATTTATGTACATACTAATTATAATATCATTACAGCTGATGATATGGGTTTGGGCAAGACAATCACCATGATAGCGCTGGTGGTCAGCGACAAGGAGACCATCGACCATGATGATGATGACGACTACACAGAGAGAAAGACACGATGTGAGTGTTTTATACTTTTTTTTTAATTTTTAAGCCTCACGCTGCAACCAGCATATTACAATGTAGGCAAAGGAAACTCAATGCTAAGCTCTCCGTTCCCGACTTTCCGTCGAAGTGTCGCGATATTCCATGTTGAGTGGAAGAACTTAACGCCGTGCTTTGCCTTATGACATAATACAGAATAGACAGAGAACCCACGATCGGTACGGTTACAGTCACGCTTGTACCAATGTGTCACGGAGGTCTGAATCAATGTATATTACTTATCATTTTATTAAAATAAGAAGCCATTGTGGTGCTGTGGAACAGTGTCCAACTGTAAGGCCCCGTTACCACTGCGAAAGAGAAACGAGCGAGTGCTGTTTAGGTGGAACGGACTCCGTAAATTAAAAAATATTTTATAATTTTTTACACCGCTCCCTAGAACTAAGCGAGTTCATTTAAACTCTCCGCCCGACTATATATTATTGAAAATACAAGTATGCAGCTTACTCTTGCGAGTTCAACGTAGTCCTTAATGGATCTGATGAAAACCAGGGCTTAAATATAGTGGTTGTGGTTTCAATCCCCACTCAGGGAAATAAACTATGTTAAATTTCCCGCAGTAGAGAGACCACTCTTTTTTTGCACTGCAATGTCTATATTTGTAATTATTTAATCTGTTGTTAGATGTATTCAAAGTGTTCTAGTGTTCATGTGTGTGTGTGTGATAGTGTCTGATCTGATGGTAATGAGGTAAAGCGTGGCATTGAGTTCCGCCAATCAACAAGCAATACCTCCAAATTTCGGCGGAAAGTGAGAAACGGAAGTGTTTTAATGAGAAAAGAGTTTTATTACACTATTTTATCAGGTTCCCTCTATGTACCCTGCTATGTGTTAGCTAGCACAGCGAGATACTAAAAAAAATGTTTGATTGATCTAGTTACGTTGTGGCATACAGGACAAATGTTTCGTTTTTTTAATGCAATGTTTCTGGGTTCAAATTCGTTGTAGTGTTAAATATGTTACATTCGTTAAATAATATTAATTTTTTTCTTATATGGCAAAACGTTGTCGGGTTATGTCACAAAAAAAAACTAGTGGTCAATATTATTAATTGTCGTCGTCGTTGTCATCACAGTGCATTTTTTAAAACTTAAGTTTTTTTTTATTTCTTTACGAATTGTGGAATTAAGTTAAGACAAAAAAATAATATTTAATTTATAAAAAATGGAAAAAATAATATATGCGTAGAAAAATACGTAAATGATGTGCTTTTTTTGCATAATAGTGGTCCGCGGTGGCACACTAGTGGTGTGCCCCGCGTCCCTCATGCAGCAGTGGGCGGGCGAGGTGAAGAAGCACTGCGCGCCGCACGCGCTCTCCGTGGCGCTCCACCACGGCGCCGCGCGCGCCACGCAGCCGCAGAGGCTGGCCATCAACGACCTCGTGCTGACCACATATCACATACTTCAAAGGGAGGGGGAAAAGGTATGTGCACACAGACACACACACAAAAACTTCGCACACTCCCCGTATTTTTTGCTTCACGGATAAATGGAGAAAATCTTATGCTAATTTAGAGAATTTTCGTATTCAGTAATAAAACCTAAAGTAGTAAACAGAGAGTTATTATTACATAAACAGAGACTTATTTTTTTATCATGACTCGAGAAAATTTGTGCAATAATTTGAATTTTGAAGATCATCGGATCTTTGAATTTTGAAGATCATCGGACCTTTTCTAGTTGATGAAATGATAGAAGTAACTTTTACTATAGTCTATATACTATATACTTGACACAAAATTTAAACAAACAAAACGAAGCATGTTAAAGTCTTATTGTGATAATATCATATTGGACGGATACGAATCCTTCGACCTCGTTTCTTTTACATGTTAGAATACGATAACACGAAAGAAGAAGATCTTCGTGTTGAAGATCTTCTTGACTTTTACTTTGGTGAAGTGAACCTTAACAAAGCAACGATTGTACTTTTGTACATATTTTAAGCGGAAAAACGCCAATATAACAAACAATAAGTTTAATAACACAAGAAACTTTAATAAGGTTATAACCTGACCGGTGATAAAACGTTATAATTTACATTTGAAATGAAACCATTTTAACCGGATTAATCGCGTATATTTGGGATTATACATTTTTGGAAACCCAACATTTCGAACATTTTTCAGTAGTCCGTGGTCACGGGTAGATTGATACATTCCTAGAATGATTCGCGAGGCTATTTAGATACTAAAACCTAAATCCTAATTTCAATAGATAAGATGGCTGGAAACTTTCTACCACCTGGCATGCACTCATAAAATCTTTGAAGTCTCAAACCCACCATACCAGAGGGCAAGCTACAGTTAATTCTATAATTGAATTTTATAGTGCTATAATTGAATTATTTCCATATATATATTTATAAAATATCCCATATATAAAATACTCCAAGTGTGATCTGTCAATTTTGCCTGGTTTGTTTACCTTCTACCTCACGAGCCAGGGCGGGGCGCTGACGCGCGTGAGCTGGCGGCGCGTGATCCTGGACGAGGCGCACGCGGTGCGCAACCACAAGTCGGCCACGTCGGCTGCTGTGTGCGCACTCCTCGGGCGGAGGCGCTGGGCGCTCACCGGGACCCCCTTGCACAATAAAGATCTCGATCTGTTCGCTCTGCTGAAGTTTTTGAAGTGCACGCCCTTTGATGATCTCAAGGTAAGCAGTACTTCGTATCCAAAATTTGAGACTCGAGACGCTGTTTTCTACACTTTTTGTTCGATATTGAAGATTGTGTTGGCTTGAGGATGTTTTTTTAACTGCACGCTATATTCCGCACATAGAAGGGTAGGCAGAGGGATCCTAGTGGTTAAAGGCACTCTGTTCCCTACATTTCACCGAATTTTTGAGATATTGCGTATGAAGTGGCGAAACTCAACTCCACGCCTTGCCTCTGACTAGAGCGAAGAAATAAAAATATACATTTAAAACAATATTTCATATCCACGAGTGGGGATCGAACCCAAAACTAGTTGCGTCAAATATAATAATAAATCGAGATGAGAATATAAAGTATTACACTAACATAATCATTCGAAATAAACAGATGTGGCAAAAGTGGATCGACAACAAAAGCTTGGGTGGCCAGGAGCGCCTCTCCATCATCATGAGATGCCTCATGCTGCGAAGAACTAAGGCTCAGTTGCAGCTGAAAGGTCAACTCCAGTGTCTACCGGAACGCTCCTTGCATCAAATAGATGTTACTCTGGAAAAGGAAGAAATGAATGTTTATCAGAAGGTAGTTTCTTGGATAATAGTTGTGAAATTATAGTAACACTAGATAACATAGGATACTTTTTTTTCAATATAAAGAATACTTCATGTCCTTTCTTATACCTCTAAGGGTGTTTTTACAAAGTTTCATGATAATCAAGTTAATAGTTTTGACATGAAAGCGTAACAAACAAGAACAATAATATAAAGTTTTGTATAAGGTTAAATAATGAGTGTCTTTCCTACGGAGAGGTACGATGAAGCATTTAATTTTCTTTGCTGTGTCTAATAATTTATGATAATAGTTGCAGTTGTATGCAACTTGCCTGCGTATTACAGTAAATTTTCACTGAATTCGTTCAGTGCGAATTCGTGAAATTTATATCAAATAGCCCCCTATTCAGATATTAAATTATATTATTTATTTGCCAAAAACCAGAGCTGTCCTGGTTCATGCCAATGCTTTTATTCCATCTACGCAACGCTTGGATGGTCGTCTTTCTTTTCTTACCCCTATGATGCCACTAGATAATAAGTTGTGTCAAGTATATGAGAATTTTTAGAACGTATGGCTTAGTTGGTCAGAGCGCTTGGACGGTTTCGAAAGAGGCGCATGTTCAAATCCCGCTACGTATTTTTTTTATACGTTTTCTTATAAGTATTTTTCTTTCCTAAGTGGAATAACACTTAAAATATTAAAAAATTGTTTAGGAAAAACATTTGAAACTATACATTTGTGATTGAATTCTAAAATTAAAATTCTTCGTTAGTTCAAGTGAAGTATCAGATGAAAGAGCTCTCTCTAAGCAAAACTAGAATTTCAGAAAAAAATCATGACCTCTAATTTTTGTACGGAACCCCCGGAGGGCGTGCCCGACTCGCGCTTGTCCGATTATTTATGCTTAAAATCAATATATTGCAGGTGCTAGTGTTCTCCAAGACTCTTTTCGCGCAGTTCCTGCACCAGCGGGCGGAGAAAAACTCTGACCTCCAAACTCCACTCACCGCAGGGAAAGATTCGGAGTATGCTAAAATGCATAAGAAGATGATTGCTCTTCAAGGTACTGCAAAAAATGGAACTTTTAAACCGTTATTCATTTTGTGAAGTAAAATTTTGGAAATGCGATGTTTCCCATCCGATTGTGATCCGATGTCGAACGACGAACTAAAAAAAAATAGAAATGTAATTTTTTTATTAATACTTGTATGTAAAATTCAAAAGTTTATATTATATTTTTAAAGTTATTATTATGTTTATAATCGATTTAAAATAGTTTCTGTGAACAAATAATTTAGGTAGTAAATGTATGTAAATGCTGGCAAAGTCAAAGTCAATATGTATTTAAATGTAGCAAGTTGGGAAAATTGAAAGGGTTATTATGAGGCAACCGTTTATTTTGGATCTTAAGCGCGGACTGATTTTTTTTAGCTTTGTACTGTATCCCGCCTATAGCAGGATAGGCAGGAAACCTAGTGATAAGACACTATCTCTCCACTGAATTTTCAAAGCATTATGTGTTTAATGGTGGAACTTAATGCTTTGTTACCAGACCAAGGAAATGAAAATATTAAATAATTTATTTTCACGCTTGTGCCATTGACACACGACGACCTTAAGTTTGTTATAAGTAATCAATGGTACTTACTAAATAAATAGCCAATTTATAACATACTTATGTTACAAATTTACTTATAGGAGCTAAACCAGTGAAGTCCCACGAGATCTTAGTGCTGTTGCTGCGGCTGCGACAGGTGTGCTGCCACTGCGGCCTCATCGCTGCCATGCTGGACGACGACGCGGACCAGCAGGCGCAGGACGCCGGCTCCCAGGACTTGCTGGCCGAGCTGAACAAGCTCAGCCTGGAGGATGGCAGACGAAAGGTACTTTCTCCGAACATACTTCCACTTTACCTAATTGTACCTGTTTTTTTTCTAAATCCTGTATATAGCAGAGTAGGCAGACGAAACTAAATAACCTAGTCTTAAGATGCTCCGCTCCCGTTCCCCACTTCCGCTAAATTTTGAAGGCGTTGTGTGTTATGCTTCTGCGCCACGACTGGCCTCAAATTAAACATTAACTTCACAAATTCCACAGAGTAAGAACAATGAAGAAGAAGAAGAAGAAATAGGAGACACGGAGAGCACCACAGCCGCTGAAGCTATCAGATCAGTACTGTCCCCGAACAATCCCGTATTTAGTTTGGAAAATCGCTCCTCCAAAATAAAAGCTGTTATAGACTGTTTAAATGAAAATGTTATACCACATAAAGGTGGGTCAAGATTTCCTATTATATTTTAAATATTATTTATTTTAATAGACTACCATTAGTTTGGATACAGTTCTGTTGACAAGAACTGCTAATAATCTCATCACTTGTATTTTCAATGAAAAAATTAAATTTATAATTTTATTATATAAAACACTGATAGCTATCCTGTATAAAATTTAAATTATATTAAGTAAATATTTTTGTACTCTTTAATATTTCTCAACAGAATAATAATTAGTTTCACTATTTAAAATTGTTTTAAACTTAGTATCTTTAAATATTGTTACCTTTAAATATCTGTTGTGTCACACTTAAAAAGCATAGATACAAATATATATATTAATATTTTGTTACTGGGAAAAAGTAGATAATGTTCAAATTTATCATTTATCTCAGAATTTAAAGAAAGAGAATTTTTATTCTATTTTGACTTATTTCTTGTCGTTTAAAGTTGTAAATTAAGTGTTTTAGATAAAATAACATATGGTCACCAGGTTTGAAGGCAGTGGTGGTGTCGCAGTGGACGTCGGTGCTGTCGCTGGTGGGCCGCGAGCTGGCCGCAGCGCGCATACGCACCGTCACGCTGTCAGGTGCTGTGCCGGTGACAGCACGGGCCAAGCTGGTGGACCAGCTGAACGACCCCAACTCGGATGTCAGGGTGAGTCACGAGTAGTGCATACTTTGGTTTCGAACAAACTGTTACTTAGACACACTTAGGGCCTGACAGGAGAAAGATACAAAAAATCAGCTTCACGCTGTATCCCACATACAGCAGGGTAGGCAGAGGGAACCTAGTGTTAAGACACTCCATTCCCCACTTTCCGTCAAATTCTGGAGGCATTGTGTGCTGAGTGGCGGAACTCGACGCCGCGCTTTGCCTCGACACCAGAGCGAAGAAATGAAAATACAAATAAATATATAATTTCCTTGAGTGGGAATCGAACCCACAACCAGTCGATTTTACAGTCACACTTTGTGCCTCTGCGCCACGACGACTATAATACCAGGCGTGGTGCCGCAGGTGATGCTGCTGTCGCTGTGCGCGGGCGGCGTGGGGCTGAACCTGTGCGGCGCGAGCCAGCTGCTGCTGCTGGACCCGCACTGGAACCCGCAGCTGGAGGAGCAGGCGCAGGACCGCGTGTTCCGCGTGGGGCAGGCGCGCGCCGTGCACATCTACCGGTATACATCTGTATCTGGAAACTAAATATTATAACTGTTTTTAGTGTTACAGTTTTTTACAAATATTTTTCTATATGATGCTAGAAAATTATTTTGCCATGTTCCATGATCAATATACAAAAACAAAAGAATTCTAAATCCGTTTTAGGAAAATTCAAAATGATATTTTTAATAAAAAAATATTTGTAAAAACAAAAACCCCGACTGCATCATAGAAAATAAACAAGCCCAATAGTTTATTAGGATTAGCAGTCGGGACCTCTTTAAATTATGCGGGGTTCCTGGTAAAGATTTTATTGATTGAAGAATTGCTTATAGGTCCCGACTGTTAATCCTAATAAACTATTGGGCTTGTTTATTTTCTATGATGCAGTCGGGGTTTTTGTTTTTACAAATATTTTTTTATTTTTCATTTTTTTGTTAGAATTTATTATGGTAATGATAATCATGATACACCTTTTTGAAATTCTGAAATTGAGCTCTTGAATTTGATACCCATATTGTAGTATTCGAAACGAAAATATTTTTTTTCACTAAGTCCAATGGCGTACCACAGCCGCCATGATTATTTTTTACTAACGTCACCTATCTAAGAACACTTGGGCTGCTAATACGAATCTAACGATACTTCAAATATGTAAATCCGTTCAGCGGTTCTGGAGATACGAGGTAATAAAGAATATTACATACATACAAGATACGCGCGAAAAACATAACCCTTCCTTAGCAGTCGGGAAAAATGTCCACAAGGTAGATTCATTCACAAAATAAATTCCAATAATGAGTGACGTCTTCGTGCGCACGCCAGATTTTTTACACTTCCGCTGCTCAGATTTTTAGTTTTTTTTCTTTGTTCGAGACATGCCAAGTCTTGGTATTCAACATTTTTGTATGGCGATGTAATATAAATGTAATAATATTACTTTTACTCTCCGTTTAAAACTATTGCTAATGACTTTTCTAGAATGTTCTTTTGTGAAGTTTTTAATATATTTTTTTCCACTAGTAGTAGTAGCTTAACCGCGGTTAAATTAGTTTCTTTCACGTGCAAAATCAATGGGTTACAAGAGTGTTGATATTACGAAAAATCTCGTACAAAATTTTCTCAATTTTTTTATTTGTAGAAAAGTATTGAGGTTTCTTTCCTTCTTCGGCCGCTTGAACTACACCAATATAATATCGTCGGCCTAGAGTGCAAAGTAAAGTCGTTTTTTGTTTTTTTCGTTATTATCATTTTTATACAATTCTAAAGTGTTTTTAATTCTTTTTTAATAATTTACATATATATTCGTATTATAATTTTTTAAAGACAAAAATATTTAGCAAAAATATTTAGTATAATCTCATATACGTCATCAGTGAATGATCCTATATGTACTACAGTCATCGAGTAATGTCGTCTCCACACTTCGGTATTTCCAGAATTTGGCCATTGAAACTTAACTGGCACACCGACTTGTCTCTGCTTGCCAATTCCTCAAAATTTTATTATAAAACGTTAATTTAAATTAATTTTGTTTATTTTATTAGTGACACGTTGATTTTGTCTGCCAATTTTGTATAATTAAAATTTTAGAGTCTTTAGTACTGGCTTAGTTTCGTACTGGCACTACAACCCGACTATATCTGCCAAAATCTCTTATAATTTCTTCAGAAATTATTTTCTAAAGAATTAAAGAATACATTTAATTAATAATTAAAATATGTTTAAAATGAGATGATGAATGTATGATTAATGAGCTTTGATGATCTCAAAAGTGTAGAATGGAAGCTTAACTCTACCTATATATATTTTCAAAACATACAAAACCGGCCGGTTGAAGCCGGTCGTGGCGCAGCGGCACGAGGTGACTGTAAAACCGACTGGTTGTGGGTTCGATCCCCACTCGAGGAGATGAAATATTTACTTAAATTTATATTTCCATTTCTTCGCTCTGGTGTCGAGGTTAGGCGCGGCGTTGAGTACTGCCACTCAACAAGCAATGCCTCCAGAATTCGGCAGAAAGTGGGGAACGGAGTATCTTAACACTAGGTTCCCTCTTCCTACCCTGCTGTGTGCGGGATACAGCGTGAAGCTGATTTAATATTTTTTTTAAAACATACAAAACAAAAATTCATATTTGTTATATAAATATCAGCGCGTTGTCGTCGTTCGTGGTCGACATGGTCACTGTCGGAACTCACTCGGAAGTGAAGCCAATGACTAGGCTTCATTACATATACATATATACACAGCATTAGAACGTAGTGAGGCCAGTCGTGGCGCGGGGGCACGGTTTGCACGTAAACGCGACTGGTTGTGGGTTCTATCCCCACCCGAGGAAATGATATATTTATTTACATTTATATTTTCATATTTTCGCTCTGGTGTCGCGCATCACTGAATTCCGCCACTCAATACGCAATGCCTCCTCCATTCGGCGGAAAGTGGGGAAACGGAGTGTCTTGACACTAGGTTCCCTCTGCCTACCATGCTGCGTGTATACAGCGTGAAGCTGAAAAAAATAATAATATAGTATATAGCTATAGAACGATATACGATACGACGAATAGAACGATAGCTTCAGTAACTAATCGATCAACAGTGGTGTTATTTACGTTATTTATTTATAGAGCGCCCACATCACTTTGCGAAAAGATACTTTATTAATGATGTGAACCATTGAATGGTGTGAACTAAAATAAATCTAGATATTTAAATTGTTACTTTTATTTCTATATCTTTTGAATCAATAATTTTTTTCAATTAATTAATTTTAATAATAATTAACTACCGTAAGGAGGAGGTTATCAATTCGATTGTATTTTTATTTATGATTGTTACCTCAGAACTTTGGACTGGGTGAATCGATTTTAATGATTTTTTTTTATTTGAAAGCTGGTGTTTCACGGGTGGTCTCATTTCTGACAATGTTATCTGTGAGAAAATCATATAAGTCCTAATTTTGCATTAAGTTAGTACGCGACAAATGGACAAATAACTCAATATCACGCGAACCAATTTCAATGATTCTTTTTTATTCATATTTCATAAGAGATACTCTACAAGGGTAGTTAGAGTAGGTTCAAATTATGAGATCCGGTGGAAGTCGGTTTTTTTTGTTAAAGAGTGTAGTTATACGTATTTCTACTCGTCGTGTCTGCTTACAAAGTTTGTTCATGCTTCTAGAATCGATGACAGTGACAAATTATTTTCGTTGTAAGAGCCAAATCTCCTTGTCAGGGCAACAGAGAGACCATTTTCCAATGATTTTTTTGCCAGTTTCTACTATATTGTGAGTAGCGACCGACACATACTTTTCGTTAGTAAAATTTCTGGAGTGGGCACAAAACTATTCTGGAGTGGGCACAGAACTATATTGGGGTGGGCCCGAACCACCTGACCCCCCAATTCCTACATCTATGCAAAATGCTCACATAAATTGTAGCCTATTTATTTTTCTGATATGTAAGATTTAGTACTGTTAAGTTTCGTCTAAATTCATTTAATAATATTAATAAAATATGTGTATGTAATGATTGATTATTTACATATGTATATATAATTAAATATTTTTTTAACAGGTTTATGTGTGTGGACACAGTGGAACAATCGATCAGGCAACTCCAGAAGGCGAAACTGGCGTTAGCTGAGAGCGTGCTCACCGGAGCCAGGAACACCAACGGCTCCAAGCTGACCATTGAGGACCTCAAAGTGCTGTTTAACATGGGCCCCCAGGCCGCGGCGTGAAGTACCTATATGTTTAAAAAATATTTTTTGTACGAGATTTTTAATGAAAACAAAATATTTTTTAAGTGTTTTATTATATATATTATAGATTATAAAAGTAATAGCAGATCCTAATTTTGTTTCGTCTACGTTTTGAGATTTTTATAATCTGTACACTGAAAATATTTATATGTCTGTCGCGTGTTACGCTAAAACTAATAAATAATTTTCGTTTAATGTCTTCGCGAGTCGCGGCTTCCGGGAATTGATGATATATAATTTTTTATTCTATATGTATAATGTAGCGATATGATAATGTTTTTACAGAAATGATTTAAGTTTATGAATAAATACTTGTTTTTTATATTGTGATTTTTTTATTTGTTTTAAATTTGTTTAAATATACCTAGGTAGTTTTATATGAAAAGACTCTCGTTAAATTACTTAAATTCACAAATTTATAGTGCTGGTAAATGGGTTCATTTAAATCAAATCAGCTTCACGCAGTTCCCCGCACACAGCAGGGTAGACAGAGGGAACTTAGTGTTAAGAATATCCGTCTCTCAATTTTCGCCGAGTTTTGGCATGCGTGGAGGCATTGCGTGTTAAGTGGCGAAACTCAACGCCGCCCTTTGCCTCGACTCCATACCGAAGAAATGAAAATATAAATGTAAGTAAATACCTATTTCATTTCCTGGAGTGGGAATCGAACCCACAACCAGTCGATTTCACAGTCACACCTTGTGCCCCCGCGTCACAACTGACATGATTCAAAATCAAAATTAGAAGCACTTTTGAATAGTCAAATAAAAAAGACATGTCAGTAGTGTCAGTCCAACAGGAAGCTACCACCAGCTTAACCGGCACCGGCCAAAGGCACTTCTCTATAAATAATATAAATATATCTACTATACAACTCTACGTACGCAGTCATTGACATTAAACTATTTTTGTTGTTACTTTCGGGAAATCATTCGCATCATTCATATCGTAGATTCAAATACAGGACATTGAACTAGTCTTGATTAAACAAAATTAATTTAAATAAAAAGTGGAAAAATACCGGTGTGGCACAGTTAGTGCCGTCTGTTAACTTCGTTTGTGGGTTCTAATCTGTCGGGTCAATGAATACGAAGTAAATATTAAAAACTATAATACAGCTGTAAACTTTTTCCTGCGTAGCAGGGTAGGCTAAGGATACCTAGTGTTAAAGGATACATTGCGTGGTTTAACGCCGCGCCTTAATAAATTGAGTACTTGAAGGAAAATAATTCACATATATCCATTCTCCTGAGTCGATATTGAACTTATACGAGTAAGGGAAGTACTTATAGGAGTTATCGTATAAGTACTTTCCTATCCAGTTCTAGGTGTATAATGGATACTATATTTTCAATATTAAAAAAGTATTGTGGGCTTAGACCCACATTATAGTATTAGAAAGTGGTAATGCTATTAGGATTTTGTTTTTGTATATCTACAATACTTTGGCGTGTGTGAATGTATCAGTTGGCTAAATTGGAGAACGGAGTGTCTTAACACTAGGTTCCCTCTGCCTACCCTGCTGTGGGCGGAGAACAGCGTGAAGCTGATTTATTTATTTTTGTTAATATTTTGTTTTGTTTCTAAATTTGTTGTTATCATAGATTTATAGTGTACCTATACAAGAATGGTGTTGAGCAGCTAACGGTTCTATATGTGAGAACCAGAACTTTTCAAATTTTCCTGTTAATTTACTATATAATATTTTTTTCGTTAGTCATATATAAAAGGATAATACTCAGAATTACACCTCATACGATAAGTAACAGACCGAAATCGAGATCACCACTCATCTTTTAATCGTATCAAAAATTCCACGCGTGTTCAACGAGAGAGAGTGACCATTCTTTTTCCTGCTTAAAACGGGACATTGGGGTATTTTTCGTATCAGAATATAAACTAAAAACTAAACTAAACTAGCTTCACGCTTTATCACAGTCTCGACAGTATCGACAGTTTACTTTTGTTTACATACATACATACAAATGATTTTGGTCTTTTTAATAACTTTCGTTAAAAAAAAATTAAATGAAATCAGCTTCACGCTGTATCCCGCACACGGCAGGGTAGGCAGAGGGAACCTAGTGTTAAGACATTCCGTTCCCCACTTTCTGCCGGGTGCTGGGAGCATTGCGTGTTGAGTGGCAGAACTCAACGCCGCGCTTTGCTTTTAAATCGTATTCGTACTTATATACTTTCGTTTTTAGCGGCTGTTTTTCGACACACAACGGCACAAATGATAAACGCTACGTCTGGTCACCTTAAACATGACTCATCCTTTCCTAACGTGCAGAGCTGGCACAACACCAAGCCCTGAGGTGACCGGCGACCCCGCAGGAAACACCGACACACATCACAACGTAACAAAACATCATTCCACTGAAAATTTCATAGACGAAACACAATAATTTATAAATAACTAACATTCACGGCCGCCGCATTACGAAATGATCATTCCACGTTCAGAGTGCTGGGGGAAGGTCGTTTTTGGGTGAAATTGGGGTGTTCTGGTGAACAATGAGTATGGAGAGGCGGTCCTGCTCTGGCTCCGCGCCTCACGTCACCAAGAGGCTGTGTGCTACGCTGATGTTCTTTATTGGGATTGTGTGTATATTTGGAGGTGGGTGCTTGCGTTATTTGGTAACGATTTTTCGATTAGATTTTGTTGTTCTGTTGTGTTGTTATTTTTTTTTATGTATATATTTTTTTTGCGTTACGCTGTGGCAGGGTAGGCAGAGGGAACCTAGTGTTAAGATACATTCCATTATTAAATTTTTTGCCGAATTCTGAAAGCATTATGTGTGTAGTGTCGGAACTCAACGCCGCGCTTTGCTTCAACATCAGAGCGAAGAAATGAAAATATTGTTATTTTATTGTGTGTTAATTCATTTTCTTAAGTTTAACAAATCGATAAACCCAATAAATTATGAACTGTTTAAAGTACTTTTATAAATATACAGTAGACATATAAATATATAAATAAATATGTAAGTAAAATCAAACAATATTTTTTAAAATTTTATATTTTTTTGCCAAGAAGAAAATTTTTACTGTTATTTAAGTAAATATGCCAAAAAGTCAATGAAACACTGTGCTTATTTTAGAATCCTCAAATCGACTGCATTCCTAATTACCTACTGCACGTACTGCCCGAATATTTACATTCATTTTAATTTTTTTTTCGGGCCGGCTTCAATATAACTATATATATCATTTATAGAATTATTAAATAAAAATAAATAAATCAGCTTCACGCTGTAGCTGATTATTTTTTTTGATGAGATGAGATTAGATTTTTTTGATGAGCGTGAGCTGTATCACGCACACAGTAGGGTAGGCAGAGGGAATCTAGTGCTGAGACACTCCGTTTTCCATTTGCTGTCGAATTCCGGAGGCATTGCGTGTTGAGTGGCATAACTCAATCGCTCGCCGCCCTTTTACCTCGACACCAGAGCGAAGAAATGGAAATATAAATTTAAGTACATGTTTCATCTCCTCGAGAGGGGATCGCACCCACAACCGTCGGTCGGCAAAAGTCGGTTTTACAGTCACACTTTGTGCTCCTACACCACGACTGGCCTTTATTAGCATAGAATTATTATTTAAGCAATAATCAAATAATTTTATTAATACATACTAAATAAAAAAAAATAAAGTAAAATGCGGAGTGCGTGTGACTATAAACGCGAAATATTGTGGGTTCCAACTACACTCGAGGAAATTAAATATTTAATATTTTCTATTTCTCACTCTCCCAACGAGGCACAGCTCTGCGTTGAGTTTTGAAACTCAATACCCAACGGTGTATCTTAACACTAGGTTTCCGATGCTTACCTTGCTATGTGCGTAAAGTTAAAAAATATATATTTGTAATTTGTAAAACCTCTTTAAATTTTGCGGGGTTCCTGGTAAAGATTTTATTGATTGAAGAATTACTTATAGGTCCCGACTGTTAACCCTAATAAACTATTGGGCTTGTTTATTTTCTTTTTAGTTTTATACAGTCGGGGTTTTTGTTTTTACAAATATTTTTTTATTTTTCACTTTTTTGTTAGAATTCAGTATGGTAATCATAATCATGATGACAAAGTCCAATGGCGTCCCACAGCCGCCATGATTGTTTTTATTTAACATCACCTATCTAAGAACACTTGGGCTGCTAATACGAATCTAACGATACCTCAATTGTGTAAATCCGTTTAGCAGTTCTGGAGATATGAGGTAAGATAAATAAAAATAAATAAAAAATAAATAAATAAAAAATAAAATACATACATCGGTCGGGAATAAAAATGAACATAATACAGAGTACAATTTGAAGTAGCTTTTCTATGTACTACTCGAATAATCCACAGCAACATTTAACAAAATATTATTAAGACAAAAGAAGAAAATAAATTATTAACTATACTTTATATAACAAATAGCTTTTAAAGTTAGCTTCGGGCGTAACAAAAAGTCTTAAGTAGCTTTAACCGCAGGTACAGTGGATTACACATTCTTACATCGAAACTGCCTCACATCGAAGTCGGCCTCGATAAATGGACTATCTTCCTGTAGTTCCTGAGATTAGCAATTTGAACCAAATAAACTGTTTGGTTTTATAATATTTATATATTTATTACATATATCCTGCAGAGCAGAGTAGGCAGAGGGAACCTAGTATAATCTATAGGTACTCCGTTCACCAGATTCAGAAAAATAATTGTCGTGACGCAAGGGTACTAGCGTGAGTGTAAACGCGACAGGTTGTAGGTTCGATTCCCACACAATTGTCATTTTTTCGCTTCGTAACGTGACCAAATGAGGCGTTTACTTCCGCCACTTAACACGCGATGCCTCGAGGATTCGGCGGAAAGTGGAGAATGGAAGTGTCTTAATGGAAACGGAGTATTAGGTCCCCATGTCCCCTCTGCTTAACTGTTATTTATGTGTATTTGGCACATAGCTAAAAAAGATAAGAAATAATTAAAATCTCCACTAAAATTTTAAAATGTCAATCTGTTCCAGGCTATTTACTCGGACGGATGGCGCGGAACGAGGTGAGGAGGAGCAACGACATCGTCTCCATCAACCTAACGATCGCTGCTGACGGGTTATTTAAAAAGGCGAAACGCGTGACACCCAAGGCCGTGCTCCACAACGACCCAGAGAAAATAACTTTAAAAATATTAGATATTTTTAATTGCACCTCTCAAGACTGTGGCGGTATTACCAATTACAATGTAGCGGAATTCGTGAAAACTTCGATAAGATACGAAGTGACTAAATTAATAAGAACTATTAATAATGCTTCAGTTTATTTGGATTCGTTGAGGTGACATTAGGTGTTTGGGATTTGTAATTTTTATAAATTTTCGTGTAAATTGTCGGTATTGAGGATACCTAATTTATGGAAATATTGTGTTTATTTCTTATTTTACTTCGTATTAGTAGTTTTAAGAGTTTACTTTATATTAAGAAAGATTTTTTTTTGTATAATATATTAAACTTTAAGGCTGTAAGTTCAAGCATTTTCAGATTTAAGCCTTTTTCAAAGTAATAACGTGACTTTCAAAACTTTTTAAGGGCTCGTGGCGCAGGAGCACAAGCCTGTGACTATAAACGTGACAGGTTGTGAGGAAATTAAATATTTAATATTTCCATTTCCGCGCTCTGATAAGAGGAAAATTTCAGCGTCGAAATCCGCCACTCAACACGCACTGCCTTGCCTTCAGAATTCAGTGGAAAATGGGGAACAGATGTGTATCAATGGCAGTGGCGTAGCTGGGGGGGTGCGAGCGGTGCGGTCGCACCGGGCAACAAATGGAAAGGGGCAACAAAGTCTACGATCAATTCTTCTAATTTTTTTTCAATCAAGAATCAAGGAATGTACAAGAAAAATAAGATAATGAAAATGAAAAATACAATCTCGCTATCATGTCAATTGAACATGAACTAGTCGATACTATTGATTTTGAAAATGTGATTAATGACTTTGCTAGTTAAAAAG
>JAATLQ010034045.1:34976-55667 GCA_013421005.1 Heliconius erato x Heliconius himera | reverse complement strand
ACGTGATTGTGTATTTAGGGGCATGGAGATTTGTAATTCAGTTGTAAATTGCTATGGCTCTCTTCGGGACCATAATGTATCAATAATACTGCGGGCCGCTTTGAGCCCGGCGCAGAATTTCAATTAAACTTTGACAGAATTATTATATTGATAGATAGGACGCCATCTTGTACTGCATTTTTAGTGTTTGGACAATTTTTCCAAATGATGATAGAGTATGTAATTAAGTTTTACGTTTGGGCGACTGTTTCTGGGGTGGTTTTTGCTAGGTGCTGTAAATTTTGATTTCTCGGCTTAAGTTAATGCCAAAATAGTTCAACTTATTTTTTTTAATACGTAGGTAGGTATATTTAAAATTTTATATCACTAAAGTTTAAATTAGAACTCTACATGTCTACTTATAGTAGTTTAAATATTTTATTATGAAATAGGTTCTGATTCAAATGGAGCGTTATTTTTTTTTATTTTGGTAATATCTGATTATTGTTTTTTGTATTTAAATGATTGTTTTTTTTTTTTGGTGAATTAGGCTAGGTTAAAATACTAGAATGAGAAATTATATTTTTATATATAATAAGAAATTATATTTTTTATGGCAGGAAAGGCACATAGAATCTAGTTTCGAGACACTTTCATTTTCCGTAAAATTTTCGAGACATTGCGCGTTGATTAGCGAAACTTAACGCCGTGCTAGGTCTTGTTATAAGAACAAGGAAGTGAAAATAATTCATATTCACAATCTACAATCATCGCATTTGCAATCAAATGCAGTGCAGCTGCCCCACGACGATTTCTCTAAAAAAGTTAGAACTACAATAAGATAATGTTTAAAAAAAAATGAAATAAGAACTTTAGAACTAACTTTTAAATTTTAATACTAAACATTTTTACAGGTAACGCTAGTGACATTATTTCCGAAAAAAAAATCTCTCTTTAATACAGACGATCAAAATATTTAACATAGATAGGTAAATGCTTCTGACTTTAAACACGACTATTGCAGGTTCTATTCCCGGGCGGAATGAAATATTTTCATTATCTCGCTCTGTTAACAAGACAAAACCCGTCGCTGTATTTTGCCACTCAGCAACGTTTCGAAAAATTGGGTAGTGCGTGGGTAACGAAGCGTATTCTACTAAAAAAATATATTATACATACAGTATGAAATACTATAAATATAAATGCTAAGTTTCATCCAAACTAATGCCTCCCGAATTCGGCGGAAAGTGGGGAGCGGAAGTGTCTGATCACTAGGTTCCCTCTGCCTACCCAGCTATTTAAGGGATACAGCGTGAAGCTGGATTTTTGTCATCCAAAATGGCTCAGCCGTTTCTATTTTATAAGTAACAAACAAACACATATTCTATCATAACTATTATACAGTATATATATCTATTTTAAGATTTAACGCTATGTTAATCACAAGCTACTATTATGCCAATTAAAGTTACCGAGATTAAGTTAAAGCTCTATACCTAATCTTAATAGATAGATAACATTCAACATAAAATAGGAAAATGAATACAAAATTATTTAATTAGAATAAAATCAGCTTCACGCTGTATCCCGCACACAGCAGGGTAGGCAGAGGGAACTTAGTGTTAAGGCACTCCGTTCCCCACTTTCCGCCGAATTCTGAGTGGCGGAACTCAACGCCGCGCTTTGCCTCGACACCAGAAATGAAAATATATAATAAATATTTCACTTCCTCGAATGGAGATCGAACCCACAACCAGTCGATTTTACAGTCACACTTTGTGCCTCTGCGCCACGACCGGCCTCACTCACGGTATTAATAAAATACTTTATTGCAAATTGTAAATGTGATGGATGTAGGTTCGCTTCCCACTAAAAATAATTAATAGTAGTAGGTAGAAGTAGGGTAGTAGGGTAAAGATTATGAAAAATAACATCCTTACGTTTTTTCCCTCCCTAGATTCCCTCTGCCTATCCTCCTGTGTGCGACATACTATAAGATAAGATATTATCTAATAGTTCTCATTTATTATTAGCAGGTAGGAACTAGTCATCGCTCGCAACTATGGGTGAACTTTCAGAAAATGGAACAGAAATGGAGAATACTGTTTTTTTTCCGTTTCCATAGGAATTTTGAGAAATATTTTCTTAATGTTCTCAATACAGAATGAATTTTCCATGAATTTTATTCACTTATTTATTTTTTCATCCCTCATGTAACAGGGTAAACAGAGGGAGCCTATTGTTAAAACCCTGCGCTTCCTGCGGAACTTAACGCCTCAGCTCTCATAGGTAAATCAAAATTTTCTAATATAGCTTTTTGAACCATTTATTTGGGTGAAATAAATATTTTAAAATATCAATATAATATGTGCAATATTACTCTCTAATACTTTATTTAAAAAAAAACTGGTTTTTCTGACAACAGATTATGGCATGGGCTTTGCCATCTAATATATAATCTATATACTAATATACAAAACTCTTCCGTTACTGAGTGACCGACAGACAACGTATAGGTATTTCCTATGAAAAAAAACATGTATTTTCTATATCTTAAAGTCCACTCAAACGGAGCTGCTTCTCAAACTATTAGCTATTTATATAAAAATATTTATTACTGCAGGTATCATACATTCATCAAGGTGTATAAACAGTACACATTATAAAAAAATATGGTACTTACCACTTAATTACCAATAAAAAATGCATATAAAACAAATTCTTGCTCACATACTCCCGTTAACTTAACTATAAATTATTATAATTTTTTTCTTCTTTACAAAAAATCTATCTAATTACTTACATTTAATTCGATACATTCAATAATGGTAAAACATTTTCTATGAAATAATAAAAATTACTGTATGTAAGATTAACACGAAACCGTATTTAATGCAATTAGAGATCTGTATAGAGATGTTTCACACTGTATCCCGCATGAAGCAGGGTAGACAGAGGAACCTAGTTTTAAGACACTTTTCGCCACCCACCGCCCCATCTTAGACATATTATGTTTTGAGTGGTGGAACACAGCAACCAACAATTTTTTTTTACTAGAGCAACGAAATTAAAATTATTCATTCACCCGAGTAGGAATCGAACTCACAACCTTACCATGCAATTTCTCCTAAATTACGGCTTCAGTCAACACTAGGTTCACTCAGCCTTCCCTGCTTATCCGGCATACAGCGCGAAATTAAAAAAAAAAACCTTATCTACATTTTTACAAATTTATGTTATTTTAAAATTTAATTCAAATAGCTAAAAAAACGTGTCAAATATTGAAGAAAAAATCTTAAATATTCTTAGTTTATGTCTTTATACGGGCAAAACACATTACATCGAACGACACTTACATAAATCTACGGAACCTAAAATTAACACATTTAAGTTCAGACTTTATTATTTTTTTTAACTCTCAATTATAAGGACACCTTTACTCCAGTATTATGTACTAGGTACTACTATAGTAGTTACTGTAATATAGAATAACAAGAAGTAATTGTATAATAAAGCAATTATGAGCATCTGTCGATTCAATGTGTTTTTAAATTATTAATTCTGAAAATGTTATTGGAAAACATTAAATAGGGTAACAAGTTCGATTTTCAAGTCTATCAATGTTTAAAGCAAGTACGGGAATTGTTTTCTGGGGCAGGGCTTATTTTGTGTTTTTATGTTTTGCTCTTACTAATACAAAGCGCGGCGTTTAGCACAGCCAAGCTAATTTTATTTTATTTAAAAGTACGTTTTATCCCGCTTTTACCATGGACTATACCATTGGCATAGAGAAAGAACCTAGTGTCAATATATTTTATTTAACGCTTAGAATAGATTAAAAATAATAGGATTTGGGACAATTTTTATTTACCAAAGCGAAGAAATTACTATAACTCATTGCCCTGAATAGGAATCGAATCCACAACCGTCACTATCCACAAATCTATCTAAAACAAAAATAGAAAAATTTAAATAGCAATAACTCTTATTTTACGTTCAATTGTTTAATTTTCAAATTTAATCTGTTTTATTGTTAGTCGTTAATTGCTAAAAAACAAACTGTACAATTTATACATCGCAATAAAATCGGGCGAAACCGCAGGCGGGGGCTATGTTTACAAATTTACAGCGCGGCGGGTTAAGGCGAAGTCACTTGTTCAATATCTTTTGAATAAGAATTATTATATTGGGATATTTTTTTTGTGGTAGTTCACTATTTATTTGTTTTAAAGAGAGGCGTTTTTAACTTTTTTTAGACGTAACTTTTTTTAATACGACCTTTTGTCCCTAGTTTAGTGATTTTATTTAATAGCGGAACTCAATGCTGTGCTTTGTTTACCATAATGGGAAAACGAGAAAAAAATTAATATAAATAATATCGCGAGGATTGAACCCCCTACCACCATCTCTTCTTTCACTTTTTTTTACATTTTTGAAAATCTATAGCCCTACTCACCCCACCGATCAAAAAATATATGTTACTAGAGGACGCGCGCGGCTTCGCCCGCTTATTAGGAGTGATTTCTAAAAAACCACGAAACACGTGTTCAATAAAATAATTTTAACAGTGTGAATTTAATTTTTTATAAAAATCGGTGGCAATTTAAAGATTTTTCCATATAAACTTTCAACCCCTTATTTGAACCCTTAGGGGGTGAATTCTTAAAAACCATGAAATACGTGTTCAATGAAATATTTTTAAGAGTCTGAATTTCAAATTTTATAAAAATCGGTACAGATTAAAAAAAAATTCCATACAAACTTTCAAACCCTATTTCATCCCTTTAGGGTTAAAATTTTTCAAATTCCCTTCTTAGTGGATGTCCAGAATATGAAAATAAACATCTGCCCAAATTTCACGTTTCTACCATCAGCGGTTACGGCTCTGCGTGCGTCTTACCTCAGTCAGTCAGCACAAGTCCTTTTATATATATAGATATGACATTTTTTTCCTTTTTCATCATCTAATCTTCGCAACCCAATAGGTCTCTATGACGCTCGAATAAATCCCGATTTAGCATCATTATATATAAACTTGTAGTATAATCGAGAAAGTATTTAATGGCAGAAAAGGCTTCGAGGAAGAACGAATGATTATTATTTTACGCTCTAATAACAAACTTGTAACAAAGTACGACGTTGAGTTTTGCCACTTTTCATGTCTTGGAATTAAAAAAAATTGTGTTGAGTGAACCTAACACCGCCATGTAAAAAGATTTAAACTAAAAAGAAAAACTAAAAGATTTAAAAAAAAGAACTGTAATTTTTTATAAGCTTAAACTAGAATGATTCACTAGTAATCTCTGAAGAGTTCCACTAATCAGATCCTGGCTCCATCTTCAGACCAGCTCGATGATACCATAATTATGATTGTATTACCACCAAGGCTAGGTTCAACAACCAAATTTGATACAACAATAACCAGTGGTAAAATGTAGTTCAATTAAAAAATTGGTCCTCTTAAGAAATTTTCTTTTCCACGTAACCAAAAACCAAATATGTGATAACAAAGACAAAAATGGTACTGAGGCTGCCATGGCACAGGGGCATAAGCATGTGCACGTAAACGCGACGGTCTTAGATGCAATTCTCACTCGAAGAAATTAAATATTTAATATTTTCATTTCCTCGCTTTGGTAACAAAACACGGCGTGACGCTATGGTCCAACACTCACCGCGTAATGCCTCCAGAGTTCAGGGGAAAGTTACGAACAGAAGTAATTTGAGAGGTTCCTAGGTTCCCTGTGTCAACCCTCCTACGTGCAAAATATCTCGTAAAGTTACAAAGCTTAAACTTTTAGACACACATCTTCCCCTTAACCCCGCATTAGCCCATAAAGCCGGACCACACACGTCGAATATACTTCCGTACTATGAAACTATACTACAGCTTCTACATTCTATAACACGCGTGTATTTTCAGGGAAATCATATTTATATTCTATATTTAGGTGTATATGTAATCTGTACTGTAAACGCAATGATTGTGAGTTCGATTCCCGCTCGGGGGAATGAGTAATATTCATTTTCCTTACTCTATTAACAAGACAAAGCACGGCGTTGAATTCCATCCCTCAAGGCATGACGCAATTTCTTGAAAATTTAATTGTGCAATGTCTTAGTACTATTATAGGTTCTCTTTGTCTCTAGCCTGCGTTATGCTGAATACACTGGGAAGCAATAACGATTTTTGTTTTTGTGATATAACGAAGCGGTTGGCTAGTAGCGATCAATGCTGGTTTAGCTGTATACAGTATACCGCAAATTACAGAGTAGGCAGAGGGAACCTAGTGTTAAGACACTCCGCTACCAATGCACCGCAAAATTTTTGAGAAATTGCTTGTTGTAACGAAACTCACCTCCGCCCTTTTTATGTCATCAGAGCGAAGCAGTGAAAATAATCTCTTTCTCTTCTAGTGTAAATCAAACCAACAACCTTCGCGTTTACACCCAGAAACTATGCCTGTGTAGGTCAGATTTGGTGTCCCGATGACATTTAAAGAAAAGATATTACAATAAAAATTAAATAAAAAATCAACATCAATCTGAAACAGTTATCAAAATTATAATATTAAAAAAATAACACACAATACACGCTCTAAATAAACAAAAATTGTCCAACAATTATATACAACAATGGCGTCGCGGATTGACACTTGACAGCTATTTAGGCGGGAAAGAGTGACAGCCGTCGGCTCGTTAGCGACGCCATGTTCCTTTTTTTTCCTTTATTAACAACCTCTAGGCTGTTGCTGTTGATCGTTTGAATACGTTTTTATAGATTGAATATTTAAAAATAAATAAAAAATATACCTACCATGACTGTAGACGGAGTTATTCTCAGAGAAATTGTGAATAAATTGAAAGGTGTTTCTCATTTAAAATAGTTATTATCATGCTTATTTGTGTTTTTTTATTAATTTACTGATGCTCTCGGATATTTCTTATTCATTTCGGCAAGATCAATCTTAGATATGATTAATAATAAAGTTGTCACGTACAAACAGTGAACGGTTTTACATAAATTATAAAAAAAAGGTATTATGGTTTAGTTATATTTATAAAATTGGTTAAATTAGGTAGATTCAGTCCAAATCTACGACTTTTGATATGGCAGTTGAAATCACTAATTAAAAAAAAAATTCAGTCAAATTTTACTCGCCTTATTGTTATAGCACCTATAAAAATTTTAAAAAGTTACTTTACAGAGGAAGTCGTGACACACCGTTACAACATCTGACTGTAAACGTGACGGTATTATGTTCGATTCCCATACAATGTAATATTTTTTTAAAATTCATCTCTTTAGTCAACCTAACATAATGTTGAGTTCCACCACTTAACAGGCAAAGTCCAGGTTTGTGAAGAAAAAGAGTGTAATGGTATTTCTTAATCTGCGTATCCCGCTATATGCAGGATATAGCGTGAAGCACACTAAATCTTTATTTGCAAAAAAAAAAAGTATGTAAGTAAGTAAATAAACTCAATTTTTTAAAAATATAAACATCTAAAAAGCATTCCAAAATAATAATTCGATACAAGCAGTATTGAATACAGTGTCGTTAACGTGTCAAACCAATTACCATATGACTTTGACTGAAGTGTCAAAACATTCATACATGCACTTCCTTTCTAAGGTCAAAAGTTTAGTTTAGAAAAGATTTACTACACTTGTTGTGTTGCTGAGATAAAAACAGAACACATCAAAATTACTAGATTATCTTGAGACTCAAGTCTTATAGTAGCTTGTACGCTGAATCCCGCTTATAACAGGGTAGACAGAGGGAATCTAGTGTTAAGACACTCCGTTCCCCACGCACCGTCCAATTATTGAAACATTGAGTGTCAAGTGGAGGAAATCAATACGACACCTTGTCTATTAGAATAGCGAAATGGAAATAAGTTAAATATAACTGTTGCCTGAAGTGGATATCGAACCTACAACCATATTGTTTACAATTTTACAATTCGATGCAAACCTGCGCCACGATATCCGCTACTACAATAAAATATCCATCAATTCAATTTCACAGATTATTTAAAAATAAGCTATACAAGGCTAACTTAATTATCAGTCAATATAATTTACAATTTACGCCTATTTTTAGTTATTGGGTTCTGTGTACAACTCAACGACTGACGGTAAACGCAACGGTTGTGGGTTCGATTCCTACTCAGGGAAATTAATTGATTTTATTTTCTGTCTCTGGTAACAATACTAAGCGCAGCGCTTTAGTTCCACATGTCAAGTCTCAAAAATTTGACAGTGAGTAGGCAATGGAGTGTCTTGACACTAGGTTCCTTCTGCTTGATCTGCAATAAGCGGGATACAGCGTAAACTAAAAAATCCTGCACACTTATAGACGTTTATTCATGAATTATTAATAAGAACATAAATCAAAATCAATGAAACGTAAAAATAATTATTCATCGTGAGAAATATCTCAATTAATACAATATATTTATAAAATAGAAAAGAAAAACATTAAGTAAACAATTATCTTGTCATTGCGCAGTCTTTATTTTAGATTAATTACAGTAAAATGTATAAACTTTATTGCACCGTACTTTTTTCCGGTTTAAGCATTATCCCGCAAATAACAGAGTGACTATTATTTATTTAGAAAACGTATAAAAATTTGAACGTAGCGGGACTCGAACCCGCACCTCCTGGAAACCGACCAGGCGCTCTGACCACTGAGGTATATGTTCAGAACGTATGGCTTAGTTTTCTAAATAAGTATTTTTATTTCTTAAGTGTGGAATAATGCTTTAAAAAACTTTAAAAATAGAGTAAATATTACTTAATGTCAAAACATTCAATACTCCGGTTTCACGTTTATTGTGGTGAAACTAAACGCCGCGCTATGCTTTGTCTAAAGCGAAAAAACTTTTATTTCATATATTTGATCCTCATGACACAGGCTTTATTAAAGATCTGTTTAGAAAACGATCATCTCTTCCTATAAAAGAACGTAATTTTAATTTTAAAAATATTAGAGATTAATGGCTGAACGTGAACCCGACAGTTACGGGTTCGTTCCCACACGGTAAATTAAAATATTTTTCTTTTTCCAACAATACAAGTCACGGCGTTAAGTTCCGCGAGTTGACTGCGGATAGAGGGGAACGTAGTATCTTAATACTAGGTTTCCTCTGACTACCCTGCACGATACAGTTTGAAACTAAAAATAGCCTATAGGTACTTACCTGTCACCATATGCCAATTGTCATTATATTATATTATAATCGAAGAACACCAATATTAAAAAAAAACTACTCTTTGTTTTTCTTAGCTAAATTAAAAAAAAACAAATAATAAAAAGTAAATATACAATAATGCATATAAAATAATACAACGATAGTCACGGGGAGGCGTGATGAATAATTGAGTCGTAAAATTGAGTGAAGCAACCAGTTGTGACTGTAGTGACAATGGTTTATTAGTTTTTTTTTTCATATATAGGTATCATTTTTATCCTCATAAAGCCGTCGTGGCTCAGTGGACAGTGATTGACTGTAAACGCGTTGGTTTTAGGTTCGACTCTTAGTAGTGTAATGTAAGGAATTAGTTTAATTTCTTCGTTTTGGTGAGAAGACAAATCAGACGCCGAATTCCGCCACTCATTATGTAATGTTTCGAAAGTAGGGGTGTGAGTAGGGCATGGAATGTCATACACTGTTGTTAGGTTCCCTTTACCTATCCTAGCTTTGTTTTAGCTAATAAAATTCAAATTTGCTTCAAATAGAAAATTGTTATATAATTTCGTTGAATAATAAAAATTATATAGGTATTTTTATATCACGACTTTTTTTAAATTAGAAATCATATTTCCACTGCGGTATAACTTTTAACTGTAAACACCACGCTTAAGAGTTTCCCCATTTCCATTGACATGTCCTCGCTCACAAAAAACATAACGCGGAGATCAGTCTCTACTTGTCACACATAAAATCTCGAAATAGGCAAAAATTAGACAACAAAACGTAACAAATAGACACTATATTCTCTCCGCCTACCCGCATTACGAGATAAACTTTAAAAGAAAAAAAAATATCTAAAAAAAAAATTACATAAAGGCGAATCCTTTATCCTATCCACAATTCTACCAACAAGAGTTACAACCTACATCATTTTGCACTAAACAACTCATACCCGACTTGATTATAGAGCGCTTTGAGCAAATAAATCGTTATTCACGTAATTGTAGAATAATGACTTTCTCATTATATTCTATTCTATACTTGGAATTTATGTTTTGTTATTTTCTTTTTTCTTATGTAATATTTTATAATACTAGCGAAGTTCACGCGGCTTCGCTTGCTTAAACTTGTTGTTAAATTATGACCAAATTATACAAAATCTTTATGTAATTTAGGGATAGGGTGTGACGACGGACGGACTGTAATGTGTATTTATTAAGATTTTCGTTTTCTTCGCTCTGGCACCAAGGCAAGAAGCCCGGCGTTGAGTTCCGCCACTCAACTCTGACTACCCTGTTGTCGCACCTCCTGGAACGCACCTCCTGGAAGCCGACCAGGCGCTCTGACCTCTAATCGATACGTTATCATCAAGCTACGTCGAAATTTTTATACGCTTGTTACAACTGATTTATGTTGTTAGCATCTCTGTAGGGATATTTTTACAAATTTCCAAATAAGTAAATTATTTTAGCTCATACTTTGATGTATAAGCTATAATTATATCTGTAAAGTTTTATCTAAATCCTTTTAGTAGTTTCTGCAGGAAAGAGAAACAAACATATAAAACAAAAACATTTCTACCTGCAGCTTATCCGCGTGATCAGATGGATGGCATGAATAACTTCTCTTCCTTCTCTCTTCTCTTCTTCTCTTTTCATCTTCTTGTGTACATAAGTCACAAGACTCATTCCAAATGTGGCAGATAACTATGCCCGCAGGTACAGTGAGTAACATTGAAACGATTAACGTAATGAAAAATATATAACTTCACGCACATAGGAGGATGGGCAGAAGGAACCTGGGAACCTGTTGTTAAGCTACTTCGTGGCCCATTAAGTGACTTCCAAGTCCCAGTGTCCACCAAAATCTGGTGTTGCGGAACTCAATGCTGGGTTTTGCCTTATTACCAGCGCAAGAAAAGTATTAAATATTTCATTTCCTCGAGTGGGAATCAAACCCAAAACCTGTCGCTTGTGCCCCTGTACCACACAGCAGGGTAGCCAGAAGGAACCTAGTGTTAAGACACTCCGTCCACAATTTTTTTGTGCTACCAGTAGCCTCTGAAATAGCCTTTCTCGATAAATAAATTATGCAACAAAAGCTAATTATCCAATTTAATGAGCTTCTGAGATTAGCGCGATCAACCAAACATACTCTTCAGTTTTATAATATTAGTTTAGATATACAAACTAGGAAATTACGTCTTGTTATTTATTTTTTATAATATAAAATAGATATAATGTATACTATATTATATAATGGTTATTGCAAATTGATGTTATGTTGTGGTTATGTGCACGCGATGATTGTAGATTCAAATTTGTTAAGAGGGAATGTCTATTTTCTTTTTTCTATTTTTCTTTATCTTTTCTGACACACGTACACGAATATTATTCCCATAGGGGAATTTAAAGATATATTACAGGGGACCTTGTCCTCCAGTGGTTTACATGGTTTACATGATTTAACGGCAATGTAGCATAAACTTTATATATTATTAGTGACCGACCGAAGGTTCGATTCGATAGCTTCGGTCATAGTTAAAAAAAAACGACCACACTTTCAGCTAAACTACTTACTAAAGGTATGCATAACAAATACATGTACATCTTACGTTAAAAGGTTTTCATAGTTATAAGAGTATCTACGTCTCAAAAATAGTTTCAATTTCATTTGTTTGTAGGAACCAAAATATTTTTTTTATATGGTAACCTCAGTAACATCTAAACTCTTTCACCACTAAGCCATACGTTATTATCAAGATTTAAAAAAAATATTTGCTATGTTTTATTTTTATTTCACCCCTCTCCAATTCTAAATAGACAAGTAGATCGAGCAGACAATAATTTTCAAGTCAATTCCATATAAGACTAGTGTAACTGATTACTAGAAAAAATTCCAAATAAAAGTACTAATATACATTGAAAAAAATATACTTATTTTATGTTACTTATTTGGAAAACGTATAAAAATTTTGAGTTTTGTAGCGGGATTCGAACCTGCGCCTCCTGGAAACCGACCAGGCGCTCTGACCACTAAGCC
This sequence comes from Heliconius erato x Heliconius himera, assembly GCA_013421005.1. Classification (NCBI taxonomy): domain Eukaryota; kingdom Metazoa; phylum Arthropoda; class Insecta; order Lepidoptera; family Nymphalidae; genus Heliconius; species Heliconius erato x Heliconius himera. Next base: position 43,442 of record JAATLQ010034045.1, on the reverse strand, counting down.
ATACGTTGTTATCGTTTATAAGTAGGACATGAAACCAAAAATTGTGTATGCTGTTCAACAAAAAAAACATTTCGTTCTTGAACTTTAATGGATGGTTCTAATCTAAGCAATCAGGACAATCCTACATTAAATTTCAATAGTAGTCTACCCAGATTATCTGGAAATATGTCCAAATGAACAGATTATAAAAATATTGTAAGATCTTTGGTTTTCACGATTATTACATATTTTAAATGATAATCCCTCCGTGGTAACGACGTTTTGAACACTTTGTAGTCCTAATTACCTTGACTGCAGTATCGTAAAGATTCTACACAAGATTTACAGACGATGATGGGCACCCAATTCATTCTTTTATGTCAAAATCACCGAAATTTGGGATTTATCTATATAACATAAAGTGTTGGGGATGTTGACACAAGGTTTCCGAAAAGAACTCACATTTTTTAAAACAAAAAGCATATATATATACATACTTTGTGTGTCTCATATAAGTGTTTTCAAAAACCAATAACATAATAAATACCACAGATTTTTGTCCCGCAGGGTAATCAATTGAAAGTTAGGACTTGAGTCAAAATGTTAACGGTTTATCAGAGAATACAATCCCGCAAAATACATTTTCTTTACTATTTTTTTTTCCAAACATAATATCTATTTCATAAAAAAATATTTTGTATGGCTTACGTCTCGTGTGGTAAGAAACTACGGACCATGCAATACAGGGTAAAAATAATTGGAAATGACCACCTCTATCGACTGTTTTAGTTCGTTTTTAATTGTACTGTATATTACAAAGTTTCGGTTTCGGCTGAAACTGAGACCAAAGTTGAAGATTCGGTTTCTCTTTCGGCTGAAAACTTTGTTTCGGTCGGCCACTAAACATAGTAATAGGTAATATAGGTATATGGGTATTTTATGAAATAAGTTCGATTCCTTCATAAGAAAATTAACTATTTAATATTTTTATTTCCTCGCTCTGGTAACTAAGCAAAGCGCGACATTATGTTTCACTACTCAAGACTCAATTCCTCCATAATTCAGCGGAAAATAGGGAACGTAAGTGTCCTAATGGTAACGGAGTATCTTAACACGCGGGATACAGCGTGAAGTTAAAAAAATATATTATTCGCACTATTATCTATAGTCTTAAAAATGTAATCAAGAGACGCAAACAAAGTTTGCAAGTTATTTTCTCAATCCGGATACATTGACATATTTAATTTATTTTTGCATAAAAAGTGCCTTTATGTCATTATTGCAACAAATGAGAGTTGTGTGTGCCTTGTTTTCTAATTTCCACTCCTTTTTGAGATACTCTATTAGATAACTAGGCTATTAAACAAATAATAATTTCAAATAATTTTGTTTGTTTCTTTCTTTATGGTTTTCAATCGTTAAAATTGAACTTAACATTACTATTTTATTACCGTAAGACGTAGTGAGCGCGATGGGCCCACAATGATTTTTGACGACACGCCTTCAGGCTTCTGAGGTCGAAAACAGAAGGCAGCAGTGATTTTTAAGACACTCCGATCCTCGCGCACCGTCGAGACATTGCGTGATGGGTGGCGAAATTCAACGCCACTCTTCGTCTACCATAGCTGGGAAATAAAAAATATATACATATTTATTCCCCACTTGGGAGATTAAAGCTATAACTGTGCCACGAAAGCCTCCAAACATTAAATAAAAATAAAACACAACAATAATGAAACAAATAGGCCCACTTCGGCACAAGTCAAAACATAAACAATGATCGTCAAATATTCTAAATCGTAATAAAAGTATTAGTATAATCGTCGTCGGGCGCGATCAATTCCCATGACAGCTGTCAAAGTTCCCACCATTATCAAATCTAAACAGATTAAATATAACTACAATGATAGGTTTGAGGCCGTCGTGGCGCCGTGGCAGAAGCGTGTTACTGTAAACACGACGGTTGTGGGTTCGATTCCCACTCGTAGGAATAATTTATTAATATTTTCATTTCTTCGCTCTGGTAACAAGACAAAGTGAGACGTTGAGTTATCTCACTCAGAAAGCAATGTCTCGAAAATGACTTAACACAGGTCACCTTAATCTGCTCTCCTGTTGCGGGATATATTGTGAAGCTAAAATAAATTAATTATTTTGTTACACGTAATGGCAATATTTTAATTGGATCTCTTTTTATTCTCTTTCTTGAATATATAGGCTTTTTGCAAATTAAAAAGGAAATGTTTTTTGAAAAATCATAACATTATTAAAAAAATATATTAATTGCTATGTAAAATCAAAGTAATATTGAAGCTACTTTAGTGAATAACATACAAATTTCTACTAAAACGTGTCGAAAACTGATCTTTTATAAGTATTTACTCAGTTATGTAAACTTGTGTATGGAATGGGGAGGTAGAGAATAGATTAAGAAAAATGTTCACTGGGTTATGAAATATGATGATTGGCCCGGTTTTTGGGGTTCCGTGTAGAGGGTGTATGAGTTCTGAAACTGTGGGATACGTTGTATAGTAAAATATTTGATCAAGATTTGAGCCCGAGAAATCAGTTCTGGAAACCCTCAATGTTTCCAAGACGCAGGTTCAAATTCCGCTACGTTTTTTTTAAAGTATTTTCCTTTCTTAAGTGTGGAATACTTTAAAATGAACTTACTTTGAGTACTAAAAAAATATGTTGCATAGTATTTACAAAGCTTGATTAGAGTTTTAAATATTTTTTTCCACTTTACTATATATCCCGCGTACAGCAGAGTAGGTAGAGGCAACCTTGTGGTAAGACACTCCGTTCGAATATCAAATGTATGTACATTTGATATTCGGTATTCAGGTAAGTATTTTCAAAATACGCAGCAGACTCTTGAGGCCACCGTGGCGTATTGGCACAATATATAACTTTAAAGGTGACGGTTGTAGGTTAGTTTTCACATTCAAGGGGACGAATTTATTTCATTACCGTGTTCTAGTAAGATGATAAAGCGCGGCGTTAGGCTCCACCACCCAATAAGCGAAGTCTTGAAAACTGTTCTGCTATAAGCGGGATAGAGAGCGTGAAGATAAAAAAGACAAAACAAATAATCCATAATAATCAAAAATAACAGTCCCCCCACATGGGATAGGCCAGGTGCGTCCACAATGGCGGCTAATGTAACACAGCTTTAATGTAAACTCTATGTTATATTATATATAAATATATTGTAGGTAGAAATTATCACTTTACTCACGCCCCCGGGTTTCGGCTGGGATTTAGGGTCGCAAATTCAATTTACTTTATTAGGAGCGACCCGTTTAAAAGTGTTATTATTTATACAAATTTCCTATGTATTATTTTAATATACAAGTTTATTACTTTAAAGTTTCATCTATGAAATATTTATTTACATTTATATCTTCAATTCTTCGCTCTGGTGTCAAGTCAAAGCGCGGCATTGAGTTCCGCCACTCAACACGCAATGCCCCCAGAATTTGGCGGAAAGTGGAGATCGGAGTGTCTTAACACTATGTTCCCTCTGCTTACCCTGCTGTGTGCGGGATAAAGCGTGAAGCTGATTTAAGTTTCATCTAAATATGTTCAGTAATTTTTGCATTACATTGGAATAAACATTCATTGTTACAAATTCAAATTTTTAGTATTAGTAGTATAATAAAATATTATTATAGGTGAAAATTATCACTTTACTCACGCCCTTTTATTATTTTTAGACATTTTTGACGTCATTGCGCGGTGGAACACCGTCTGACTGTAAACGCGACGTTTATGGTTCGAGTCCTATTTGAGGAAATGCTTTTTTTATTCGCTTTCACGTACCATACATAAGTTTAGATATAAGAGAGTGTCTTGACGATATCTGCCTTCCCTACCATACGCGGGACAAGTCGTGAAACTAAAGTCTTCCGAAGAAGTGGGTAAGCGGAAAGAATTCAGAAATGTCTGGCCCTGTTAGAGACATTGCATATTAGGTCGGGAAACTTCTGAGTGTAAACATGACCGTTATGAGTTCAATCTAAATTAAGAGAAATTGATCTGATTCCCCGCTCCGGTAATAAAAGGCGTTTAATTACGCCACCCAAACAGCATTTTTTTTAATTCACGGACTGAAAAAAATCTTTTGCACATACGAGCCTGGAAGAACTAAAGATAAGTTATAATGTTTTTAATGCTTAGTAGTTTTTAAATCAATGCGTAGATGGCGGAACACAAAGCCGCACTTTTATCTAATTATATCAAAGAAAAATTTTGCTTTGAATAAAGCTGCCTTTTAGTGAAATCAAACAAATAACTATCGCTTTATACTATCAGATACTTTTCAATTGCAGGTACAGCAATCTATGAGTAGGTAGGACTTTATACTAATACTAGAGACTCAAACGCGGCATCGCTCGTTACAAATTATTTTTATATTATAGCAAAAGTATAATATTTTTTTAGTACATTTTTTAAATAAAGAGTAAGTCCTATTCCTATATGTATACAAAGTTTAATGATAATCGATTCAGTAGTATGAGAATCGATTGAGTAGAGTGGGGAACGTAGTGTCTCAACACTAGGTTCCCTCTACGTACCCTGCTGTGTGCGGGATACAGCGTGAAGCTTATTTAATTTTTTTTTGATTGAGTAGTTTCGGTGTGAAAGCGCATCAAACAAACTTACATACACGCTTATAATATTACTATGAAGTATAATGATAACAAAGCTGAAGAATGTGTTTGGTTGATCATCTTAAGATTTGCTGGATTGGATTCAAAATATAATTTCGTGTTGCCTAGCCCATTTACCAAGGAGGACTATGGCCTATATTGCACCAAATTTCGATATAGCCCAGGTACGGTACCCGCGGGCAGTTACCTCCCGCTCTTAGAACGTGGTCATGTGCTATACAGAAATCTTAGTTATTTTATTATTATCACAAAGGCTAAACTGCGGGTAAAGACTAATAATTTATAACATTATTAACCGATTTGAACCAGAGCCGATATCTGCCTTCATTTTAGCATTTTTATTGCATTTCGTCGTTACCCTTATATGGAATATGAACTTGATACCATAAAACTTTTATTAGAATTTTATTAATAAAAATGTATGTTTTTAAAATAAGATTTTACGAAAAACCGGTTAAGCATGAGTCGGACTTGTGCACGTAGAGGCACCCTCGTACAAAGGTTATAAGGTACCGACTAGGGTATAAAATAAAAACGGCAATAAAATCAATGTGTGTTGTATCTCTCGTAAATATTTATTTTATTTTGTTTATAGTGTAGGGGCTACATAAATACATAATCTGTGAAAATTACAACTGTCTAACTATCACGGTATAGAGATACAGCCGGGTGACAGACGCAGAGACAGACGGACAGACGAACACTGGAGTCTTAGTAATAGGATCCTGCTTTCCCTTTTACGGTCCGAAACCCTAAAAAGAAATATCTTTTTACTTTGCATATAACTTACCATTTTTTACCTACGACTCCCGTGATCACATAGTCAGAAATAACTGAGTTGTGTATGTTACATTCTAGGTGCCCGATATAACTCTGCGGGCACAGTGGGCTACATTAAAACAATTAATGTGATGTAATATTGCTTATAGTTTTTCTCCATAGCTGAACTATCAAACGCAAAGCATTTTTTAGGGTTCCGTACCCAAAGGGTAAATAAGGGCTCTATTGTAAAGAATCCGTTGTCTAGTGCTTTATACGCCTTTGTAACAAATAGACAGACCCGTTTGCTACCAAGCTGTAATAGTAATACGGGGAAATTTTCTCATACATATAACTTATGATGCTGCCACAGCAACAAACACAAAAAACCAGGATAAAAATATATTTAAGGGAGCACCCATACTGCAAACGTGATTTTTTGCCGTTTTTACAGATAATGGTCCGGAACTTTTTGTGTGCGAATCTGACTCGCACTTGGCTTGTTTTTTTTTTGAGCTAGTAGTTCCTGAAACTTTATATTGCAATTAATTAGCTCTGCTCCCTAGTACTAAGCGAGTTGGTTTCAACTCTTTATGCTCGACTATTTGTTGGTGTGCAGTTAACACTCGCGGTGGAAATCGGGCCTTATATATTATAAAACCCGGTTTTATAGATAGACACAGACTATATAAATATATGTATATATTTCCCGCATGTATGTGTATTCATCCTCGATCCAGGGGTCGAAACTGTAAACTAGTTTAATAAACAGGCAAAGCAACCTAACATATTAAATATCCATTATAAGAAAGTTATCTTCATCCATCTATCCCGTCCTATCTCGAAAACCAATTAAGTGTTATATACCTACTTGCTATTGTAACAGCCTCTATAAAAATACATCAGCTGTCAGTCGGCACAGAGATACACACAAAACGTTATAATCTATATAAAGTTGGTTGAAAAAGTTTGATCTCGTATTATACAGCGTGTTTTGAATAATATACATATTTTTTAAATTAATAAAGTTATGTATTATGTGCACTACTATCACACATGTCATTGCTATTCAAGACAAAGAGAATTTTCAAAATTCGAATCAGTAGTTCCTGAGATTAAAACGTGCACTCAAAAAAAAAATTTTAAGCTTTTAATATTAGGTAAGAATTTAAATAGACGTAGAAAAAAATATATAACGTGATCAGTTAGTTGAAATTATGTTCTCCCTTCTGAGAAAAGTTAAAAACTATCTTCATTTTAGTACTGCTTTCACAAATGTTACTTTTAAATAAAATGCTATCTTCCATTTTGTAAAAAATCGCTATGTGGTTAATACGATTAACAATTCCGAATCAATTATCAATAGGTAAAATACAAATTTAAAACATTAGAAAACATAGCAACCTGTATACAATATAAATCCAAAGACGCAATTTACTCAAATGACATTCTACCGAAAAATATAAATTTCCAAAATAAGAAAAAAAGAAACTAAAATAAGGCAGCCGCATTAACTACCTTCGCTTCGAAACATTGATAATTAAAAAAAAACTAACAACATGGCCGCTTTCAACGTCCTTCGGCGTTCGATGAAAAAAAATAAAAAGCTTCCAAATTCAAATCGAAAAAAGCGGGACTAATTTCATGCGCTCACGCAGTGTTCCATTTTCAAAATGACATTAGAGCGAGACACATATATTAATGGCATGCTTTAGAAAGAGACAGATATATTATAAATGTATTAATCTGGTCGTAATTTTCTTGAATATGTTGTTTATGCTGAGGTAAATTATATTTAGGGTCGTTTTTTTTTTCAAATATAAAAACTTTTTCGTTTTATAATAACATATTTCTGAAATGCCGATTCATAATTTTACCGTTAGGTATTATTCCGAATAGCAACATTTATATAAGTAATGTAAGTCTCTCTCAAAGATGGTAATAAGCCTTTAAATGACATTTAAACGTTTTTTACCTGATTTGTACCTACTAATTTTCAAAACTTACCTATGTCATTTTACAAAAATTATGGATGTCTCTAAGCGTAGGTGTTAGTTCTAAATGCTCCAACAAGCAACAAACAAACTCTTATCTCTAGACCGAATACTGATTGGAATTGAAATTTTCTTATCTTATAGTTCATTTGTCGGGGATAGCATCATCACACTACCAAAAGAAAACCTCGGTCCTCTTAGTTAGACCACGCAAGCGAGGCCGCAGGTAAACGCTGTATTATAGAAATGCATAGATTTTAGCTTCACAATGTATCCCGCATAAAACAGAGTACGAAGAGGGAACCTTGTAAACTAGTGTTAAAAAGAGAATTCTTGAGACATTGTGCCAGACTCAGCGACGCGTTTTGCCTCGTTACCAAAGCAAGAAAATGAAAATAATAAATATTTTATTCTCCCGAGTAGAAATCGAACTTACAACCATGGTTATTACAGACGCACGTTTATACCCATGCGCCACGACGGCCTCCATCATAAAATAATACACGGAGAAAATAAAATGTCCTTAACACTAGATTCCTTCTGTTATACGCGGTAATAGTGTGAAACTAAATAAGTTGTTTAGTAAGTGTAAAACAGTGAACTATAACACAAACAAATAATACAATAGGCAATTTATAAATAATAATATATATTATGTAGGTACTCTTCTGAATACGGAACTAAATTATTATTTTATCTTCACCTGCATCCCACATATAGATAGTTGGGTAGGTTCCCACTCGAGAGCATATGAGATAAAGACAATGCGTGGCGAAAAGTAGGACGGAAGTGCCGTAATGGTAACAAAGTGTCTTAACGCTAAGTTCCCAAGTTCCCTCTGCTAGCCCTGCTATACGCTGAATATACGTTGTATTCAGCATATAGCAGGGTAAGCAAAGCTACAAAATAGTAATAATATTAACTAATAAGATTTACAAAAAACAATATTGTGACATAAACAGCATCTCATTAAAGCTCACCTTTTTACTTGGCATGTAACAGAAACCACGTTACAAAACTAGTTTATTCTTATTACTATATTCCAAAAAAGATTCCCA
>JAATLQ010034045.1:0-34966 GCA_013421005.1 Heliconius erato x Heliconius himera | reverse complement strand
ATACCTTATGTCAGTGGTGTTTAAGCTGTCGTGATTTTGGGGCGGGAGTTTTATTTTTTAATTTTTGTGCCGGCTAAGATTTATATTAAAATAATGAAACTAATTCAATTTTTAGATTCATCATCATCAAATCACTTTCGCCACTTAATACATAAGGGGCCGTTCAAGTATTACGTAAGCACTGTAGGGGGGCGGGGGGGTCTTGGGTTTGCTTATTTTTGACGTTTTCAATGAAATTTTTGTAAGGGGATTGCTTATTTTTGATGACATAGGGAAGGGGGGGGTCAATAATTGCAAAAAAACTGCTTACGTAATACTTGAACGGCCCCTAATATCTCGGTACGCGCTCAATACGAACAATTGGGTGGTGCATGGAAAAGGGAGTATCTTAACACTAGGTTCCCTCTGCCTACTCTGCTAAATGCGAGATACAGTATGAAGCTAAAAAAATAAAAAAGAAGAACATTAAAACATACAAGTCAAAATAATAAATTTTAGTTATAACTTTCTTATGACAGATCATTTCCATGCTGTTACTTATTAGGTACTATATATTAACGTTTTAATATTTTTTTTCAGCTTTATGTATATTGTGGAAAGGCAGTGGGAATCTAGTGTTAAGATATTATGTTTTCCATGCACCGAGACATTACGTATTAAGTGTGTGAGGACACTCTGCTCCACATTTTCCTCTAAATTCTGAGTGCGTGTTGAGTGTATAATACAATAAAATATCATAATTGCAGAGATTTTTGTTCATAAGCAAAATAAAAAATAAAAACATTTTAAATTCATAAATCTCATACCAACTTTGTATGAGTCTTTTTAAAGAAAGCTTCCTGTTATTAAATCAAAACATGATATGCAACAAGTAATATTTAAAAATATTACACCCTCATCCTCATTATTTCATTTAAAAAATATCTTTATTATTCCAAACATTCAATACCCAGAAAAAAATATTTTAATCATTAATGCGGGCCGTTCATTGAAACGCCAATGCCTTAAAGGATCGAGGTGATTTAAAACTTTAAAATCGATTCTGAAAATTTGAGCCTTTAAAAAGTAATGATTGTCTTTGGTAGCACTCATTTTTTTTTTGTTTTAATGATATTTTAGTTGCATTTTGTTATGCCTTTACACGATTTCGTATTATTAATCTGAACTTTAATAAATATTTAAAATTTATTGTTTATCTTTTAGCTTTTTGCATTTATTTTCATAATTAATAAGTTTAATTTTTAATATACATATGTATCTATGTGTGAAGAACGACATTATATTTTATATTTGTATCGAAAAATTTAATAAAATTATATATCGGCGTAAGATGTAACTTGCTAGCAGCTTATTTAAGCAACTTATCAAGAGAAAAAAAAAATATCTAAATAACATGACCATACATAGATATGTATTGTCAATTTTTTACAATTTCGAGAATTGATTTTTATTATTAACTATACAAAATGAAACAAAGAATCAGTTTTAGATTTTTTTTTTATTTTATCGAATACGCTGAAAACTATATATAAATTATCTACATAAATTGAGTTAAGAACTTACCTAAAATGTAATATAATTTAAAGTTCAACTATAATTACCTAAATATGCAAATCTATTTTAATTTAACCGATTTTATCAACAAAATATTTTAAAACACTTGCATAAATCAAAGAATAATAATTATTTCAAAATAAATCGAATAATCTTGGAAAATGTCACTCATTTAATTCAACCGATTAATAGGATTCAAACCCTAAACTGATAAGGGAACCAGCTTCATCTTTAAAACGAGACAGCATGACCTCTCACTCTATACGAATGAAAGAGATAGCTATATACTTCACATGTCAATTCTAGCCGCTGCACTGTGATTGGTCGCTTTTTGTGTGTTCAGAGGGCGTCGTCGGTTTCCCGCCATAAATTGAGTTGTTGACACATTAATAAGGTTTGAGGTTATGTTTTAATATATATATTTTTTCTCTCTCCATCTTGTTTTATTTTCGTGCGAAATTATAAACGTACGCCGTTTAATGAACAACTTGTGAGGTCTAATTAAAGTGTATACGAAACATGGCGTTGTTTTATCGCTTCAATTGTTTTTGTGATAGTTTTTAAATGGTTTGGTGGTTTTCGCAATGATTTTCTGTTTTGTTTACAGCTCGAGTCTTTTGTAGTTTTAAGTTTATTGGTTGGACAGAAACGGTACGAAATTATGCCTTTTTATTATAGCTTGTTAGTTATTATTGTTTCTTTCTAATTGTTTCTTGCTTGTCGAGCAGATTTTTTTTTATTGTTTCACAACAAACTAAAATACTTTATGTTAATATTATAAATCGATAAGTATTTTATCTTTTAGTCAAGTTGCAGCTATAAATGTCAATAAGCAGAAGCAAATTACACGCCGTATCGCGGGATTACCTTCTTCTACCTTCTTTAAGAAGGGCACACAAATGGAAACTAAGGTAAGGACAGTGCGTTCCACTACATTCTGCCTAATTTTCATGATTTTGAGTGACCGGAACTCAAACCCGCGTTTTTTGTTTTTACAAGAGGGAATAAATAAAATCAATTAATTTCTCTTAATAGGTCAACAATCACATTTAAACCACAGCTGCACTGCGACGGCATGTAAATATCAACATAATAATATATTTAACTTAATATCTTTTTATTACATAAAGTTTGACCTCTATATTAATTTTGTAAATAAATTGAAAGAAAAATGACATCTTTATTTAACATGGATCGTCGCGTCTGTGACCGCTAATATTTTATTCCTACTTATAGGTATGTATTAAATACCTAATAAGCGCTTAGCTCCGCTAATCTCAGAAAATTTATATTTCAAAATTACCAGTAGTAAAGACCTTATCCCGCACATAGCAGGGTTGAGGGCATTACCTGTTCACAGACAATCCTTAACGCCGCCGTGATTATGTCGCTGCCAAAACTGTCTCGCTTAAAATCCGCAGTGGCTAGGGTTGCCAGATTGCCGAGACATCCTGGATAGATTCGGAATTTGTAGATACTAGTTTTACTCAATCCAAGTTTATTATTTAAATCTTAAAGAGGTACTTAAAAATTTAAAATCCATTTATGTAGGACAGTAGGTAGAAAATGAATAGTTTCTGTCAGTTTAATCTCGAATCGAGCACTAGATTTCTTACTTTCGTGGCCCCAGAAATGTCTTGAAATTGATAAGCCTGAATCTGACAACTCTAACTGCAGCACAACGGCAAATGGATTTAAATGCACTTGATTAATAAAGGAGCAAGCATTTAAAATATACAAAAATGAACCAGCTACCATCGCGTCTACAGTCTAACACTATCCAAATGACACCTGAATACAACCAATTAATATTAATTAAACAAAATACCTCGTAGCCACCTGTGCATAAGCGTTCTTAGATTGAATTATTTAACACAAAAATAATTAATGCTATTACCGTTATAAATACTTAGGAGGTTAGAATTGAGAAATAAATTTTATTTTATAGCACGAAATTATGTGTTCGTGGCGTGTTTGTTCAGTTTTTTTCTCGTGATTATTACTTTAGTGGTTTAATTAATAAGTCTATGATTTGTTTATAAAGTTATCATGTGTGTTGATGTAAAAGTGCCTTTTTAAGAACCAAGTGTGGAACGAACGGATTGTCCGTTTGAGAAATGCCGTTCCCCACTTTCCACCTAATTTTCGAAACATTGCGTGTTGAGAAGCGGAACCTGATGTCGCTCATTTTTTTCTACGAGATCAAAAAATGAAAATAGGAACTCGGTGGAATGAATTATTTTTGTTTCTGATCGCATGTCACCAGAACCACGACTATCGTTATTACAGACAGTATCCCACCGTGCCGTGATGGCCTGGACGAGAGGCTTACAACAAATTCAAATATTATATAGAAAATGCTTAAAGTTCAACTCGAGAATAGGTAGGTACAAGAGTTAGATAGGTAGGTACTCAATTAAACTTAACCGCGTCGATATTTGTAAGCATTTCTTACTTTTGTAGTTAACAAGCCACACAAAGCTTTGATCGATATATCAAAGCCAAATTATACAAAATATTAACACAAATTGCAGCGTATGCTGATGTATAAGCTACATTACTATAAAGTTTTAACCAAATCCAATTAGTATTTTTTACAGAACAAACATCCCTCTTCAGAAAACGTTCACATTTATAATATTAGTGGGATAGGTAACACCTCTGTAAGATTTTTTTACATAGGCTTGCTGTACAAAAGGTATAAAGAAACATTATTTGACGAGAAAAACGTAATTTACTTATTTATTATTACATTAAAATACATACATAAAAAATAAAAATGAACTCTACTCTAAAACATTTTCTTTATTCATTGCATCGCATTCATTCATTGCATAATTGCATTCGCGGCATAATTGCATACCTATACCTAATAGCAATTAAAAAAATTTACAAATTTATAAAAAAAACTGTAACCACAGAAAACAATATAATCTAATAAAAAAAATCCGTCACGCTATGTAACATAATTTTGAAGTTATTTCTTTAAAGCCAAAAAAACCTGTATTCATCATATCTTTAGTATGCAAAGAAAACCTAGCGCCAAGACACTTTTTTTTTGACCGACGGGGCTTTATGCCGTATTTTATTTTGTGATCAGAGCCAGAAAATGAAAATAATTTGTTTATTCTAGTGGGAGTCGAACCTAAAATCGTAGCATTTACATTCTGACATAGTACCTTATTCGGCCTGATTTATTCAAGAATTATTTAAGTTTAAACCAATTCTCACCTTGGCACGCGTAAAACAGTAGAAAACAACACAATAACTGAACAATACGATCAAAAGAATCAATAAACACAAAAGAAAAAAGCAAAAACCCCAATTTGCAATGCTGTAAACACAATTGTCTATGACCAGGTGACGTACAATTAAAATTAAAAAATTAACTGTCAAACGCCAACGTCAATATTTTGGCGCGATTCGAGACGCAGCGGGTAACGAGTTTTAGCTACAATTTTGTTAAAATAAACCATTTCGCTTTAAAGATATGGTCGCTTTTAATATTTTTTCCAGTTTAACAAAATATATTTTGACAATAACAGAATGCCTAATGCGTTACGCTTGTACTAATGAAACGGACTTGTTTTGCGGGTATTCTTAGAATGTTTAAAGTTGATATTTGCGGACAAACTATGTAAAGTTTATTCTTATTTTTGTTCTGTCATACATTTTTGTGGTGAATTGATTATCAGGTGTGTATGGTGTGACCGTTCCCCCTCATTGTTGGTCACATCGTGCTGAGTATGAAATTGCTTAAAGTTTTGAGTTGAAGTTGTTTATTTTTGTTAAATTTTGTTTAAATTTGACATGCGCTGTTGGTGTACAGGTGTTTTGACGTTTATATGTGATAAAATACTTTTGTTATCGCATACGCTTTATGTCTAAATGCGACGGTTGTGAATTCATTTCCTACTCGGAGTGTAAATAAAATTTCTTAAAGCTCAATTCCAAGATAAATAATAAATTATACAAGAAAAAATACTAGGCGTTCGTGTAAACGCTACGGTTCGAACCACGACGGACGGCGTACCCACGTTCGATTCCCACTCGGGGTAAGAAAATATTGAATATTTTCAATTCTTCGCCCTGGTAAGGAGGCGAAGCGCGTTGAGTTCCAGCACTCAACACGCAATGCCTCTAAAATTCGGTGGAAAATAGGAAACAGAAATATATTAAGGTTCCCAGGTGTCATCTGCCTACTCTGCTCCGTCCTTTTATTGTTTGAAAGTGCCTAATTTTAGAATATGTTTAAAATATTTTCGCTTCACTTAATGTTTACCATTAAAATGGGAGGACATTGGAAAACAAAGTGAAGAAATACGTTAAGATGGACGATAAAATCAAATTTTATATTCCCCTTTTTTTGTAAAGGAGAGCAAGTAAAGCTAGTTTTAAGTTTTTCTTTATAGTAGATATAATAGAAAATAGATATAGAGGAATAGGCAGAAATCACCTAGTGTCAAGGCACTCCGTAATCCACTTATGCCACGGGAGGAAGTCCGCTCTGATAATGAAGCGCCAACGACGCGCTTCAATGAAATTAACATTACTTAAATGAAGCCATAAACATTTACTTCAACACTGCATACATTTGAACTTTACAAGGTTTATTTAATAATATTTTTACATAATTCCTGTACTATTATTTCCTCTATCATTTTAACACCCGTAGTTTTTCAAAGAATTAATTTTAACCATTTTATTAATTCACAACACGTAATGTAGTTTGTAAACAATTTTTTATACCACCGCCATGTTTAATTTAACCTGAAGTTGTATCTACCGCCTTATTCGACTCTTAACATAGACATATTTTTTAAATAAACATAAATAGAATAAATAGAAGACTTTATCTTTATCTTAAATATCGATCCTAAGAAGATGGAAATGATCACTATTGTCCATATTTCAATTAGTACTTTAATGTTATAAAGCTTAAGAGTTTGTTTGGTTGAACGCACTATTCTTAGGAACTGTTAGTTTGTATTGAAGAATTATTTCTATATTGGATAATCCATTTATCGAGGAAGGCTGTATATATTACATCAAATAATTAGTTTTTATGTAACCCACTGTACCTGCGGTCAGAGTTACGTTCTGCACTAAAAATGTTTGCTTATTCCTCAAGATCCAATAAAAAAACTTTTCAATTTCAAAATAGTCGTTTCTGAGGCCAGACGTGACGCAGGGGCACAAAGTGTGATTGTAAAATCGAGTAGTTGTGGGTTCTATCCCCACTCGAGGAGATGACATATTTATTTCAATTTATATTTCCATTTCTTCGCTCTGGTGTCGAGGCAAAGCGCGGCGTTGTGTTCCGCCACTAAACAGCCCTCCAGAATTCGGCGGAAAGTGGGTAACGGAGTGTCCCAACACTAGGTCCCCTCTGTCTACCCTACTGTGTGCGGGATACAGCGTGAAGCTGATTTACTTTTGATTTATTTATATATTCTGAGATTCGCGCATTCAACCAAACATAACTCAGCTTTATAATATTAATACATATTATATAAGTACGATCTATAAAAAATATTTCAATTTAATACGAGAATACTCACTGAAGTTTTACGCTGTGCGCTGCATGAGGTCTAAGCGTTGTGTCTTACCAAATATCTATACTACTACCTCTAATTTACCTAAACATGACTTTTTGTTTTATATATTACATGTTATATGTTATTTATTATAGCCATTTACTTTTGGAATGCTCATTGTTTACGTGTGGTGTTGTTATTTTTAATGTGAACGCGACATTTGTGGGTTCGATTACCACTCGGTGGAGTGACATTTTTTCGCTCTGATAAAAAGACAAAACGTAATGTCTGGAAAATTGGGGAGTACCTTAACATTAAGATCTATTTACCCTGCCCTGCTTTTTGTGGGATAAAGCGTGAAGCTGAAAAGAGCTGTTTAAAAGCTGTTTCAAAGATAAAAATTATATTAAAAAAAAATAACAAAATTTGTAACTAGATACACCTCCTTTGTAGGTGAATATAACACTCATAAGAAAACAACTTTGATTGTCTTTTGGTTTTGCCAAAAAGCGGGAAGGAAATGTCAAACATCAAGGACATGCCACAAAAGTATTATACCACATGACATATTCTTAACTACTTCTAACTCGGACCATAAGTCACCGTAGGGCACTGTAGGGCACTGTGGGTAACTCTACAGTGGATTAGATCGAAAATATTATTGTGATTCTCGATAAATGAACACAAAAAGGTTTTCCAATTCAGATCAATAGTTGCCTAAATTAGCGCGCTCAACCAAACAAATCCTTTAACAATATAATATGAATATAGAAGTATAGATGTAAATTACTATACACAATAAAAATATTTCAATTAGTATTAAAAAAAATAATAAAAAATCAAAGACAAAGTCAGGGACAAAACTTGTAACGCCACGAGGGGTGCGCGGCATGACGTCTATCCAGCTATATATATTTTCTTGGATTCAAAAAATTTAAATTCATCATCAGTTAACCTTTCATAATTTACATATTATTTATAGGTAGGTATATATTATAGCTTCTATATACCTACACATATATAAAGCAGTTATAGGTATGTTTGAAAGTGATGGTCATGCGATGGTCGTAGGTTCAAATGGCACTCGGGAATACCTATAAATTAAAAGTTAATTATTGTATAGGAACCTATATGTATAGTATGTTCTATAATGAATGATAGAAAGAAACAACTTTCTGAGAGTGCCCAAAGGCACGAGCGTATACAAACAGGTGAACCGACAAGCGCAGACCAGAAATAAAATAAAAAAAAACTCCCAATAATATAGGTTTTCTCAAAATCTTCAATGTACAAACAGCGATCAGTAACGAACCTATTACATATATAAATTTATTCTATATATAAATTATAAAATTATGAGTGGTGGCGCAGCGGTACAAAGTGTGACTGTAAAACTGACTGGTTGTGGGTTCGATCCCCACTCGAGGAGATGAAATATTTACTAAAATGTATAATTCCATTTTCTTCGCTCTGGTGTCGAGGTTGAGCGCGGCGTTGAGCTCTGCCACTCAACACGCAATTTCTCCAGAATTCGGTAGAAAGTGGGGAACGGAGTGTATTAACAATAGGTCCCCTTTGCTTACCCTGCTGTGTGCGGGATACAGCGTGAAGCTGATTGAATTATAACATTTTTGCAAAAGCCGACGATTCCAACACTTCGTACTAACCCGCTATTACCAACAAAAAGCCTTAAAAATAATCTATGAATAAAGAAACAACCAAACACCTACTCTACACCTAACGAACCTCACAAACACCAATCAAACCATATACATACTTGCACATAACATATATAAATAAGATAGAAACCTATTTATATTTTTTTCAAATTAAGTTAAAATATATGCGTGTTAAGGTATGACATTTAATTAGCAGGTAACTTACGAGCGGGCCTTAAACGGCTCTCTCCTAATGGTATAATTACAGTGTTGCTAACATATCGTTGAGGATTATTGAAGGACTAGCGGCCAGCCCCCGGCTTTGCACGCTTTTGTGTATATTTAATTTCTTCGCTCTGATGTCGGGAGGAAGCGCGGTGTTTAGTTCCGCCACTCAACGCGCAATATTTCCAGAATTTGACGGAAAGTGGGGAGCGGAGTTTTAATATAGCTGAAATAAAAATATAATCCTTCTAATATTAGTAAGTTTGTCAGAATGGGTGTTTGTTACACTTTCAGACAAAAACTACTCAAGGAATCCCGATGAAACTTAACAGTACAGTAATAGGTTTAGCGAAATTTATCAGAACATAATTATAGGCTATAATTTATGTAAAGATTTTGTATAATTTGTCCATAATATAACAATATAAGATTAAGGGATATTTAGATAGTTAATAGTTGTTTACTGGTTTTAGATTCACATTGTATTCCACGTAAAGCTGCATAGACAGAGGAAGCCTAGTCTTAAGACACTCCCGATCCCGCGGGTATTTCGAGAAAAAAAATACCCTCACAAATTCCCATAAAAAACAATTCAGATATTTCGGAGACTATCCCAAACAAACTGTAAGAGAATCAGACAAAAAATTGTGATCGTTATTTTATGTTATATTAATTACAATATGGATGTGTCTTAATGGGAACGTAGTGTCTTAACACTAAGTTCCCAAATTCTCTCTGCCTACCCTGCTATGCGCGGAATACAGCGTGAAGCTAAAAAAAACTATATGCATTTGAAAAATATACAGTTACTTTGGAAACACAGACAGATACTTCAATTTTATATCCATGTATAAGATGTATAGATGCACAATTTTCTTATTATCCAAGTAATGGCTTAGCAAGAATTTATGTTAACTAGAACTATCTATAGTTTCTTATAATTAAACTGTTATTAAGGCTGCCATTTTCTTGAAATATGTGCAAATTAAAATGTTTATTGTCTTGTTTTTTTTGACGCTTTTCTGGTGTTTGGTTATATAGCCTTTAGATAATGATTGTGAGTCCAAATTCACTTATTTTTTTTATATTTATTACAAAGGGAAGAAAATGTATTTTTTTTCAACTTCACGCTTTATTTCTGGTTACCCTGGCGAGAAATAAAGAACGGAGCGCCAAATGCACTGTCATCAACCCGCAAATACATGCCTTCCAGGGGGTTATTATGGTTTTTACGTGACCTTCCTCCATTGTCATCGATACTATGATCTCAAAGATCATCCGAGGTCTCCTGACTCTTTCTTCATAAATCTTTTTTGCCATTCTAAAAAGTTTCGTGACATTAATATTTCAAACGCAATAGGTGTAGGTTCGATTCCCACTCGGGGGAAAAAAATATTTCATTTCCACACTCTGCTAAGACGTTGAAAGTAATATTGTAATTTTTCGTTTAGCTTCCGCATTCCGCACAGGGTAGGAAGTGGAAATTTAATTAAGACACTCCGTTCCTCACCATTCGCCGAATTTTTGAAGTTTCCTCGAGTGGCAATCGAATCCACAACCTGTCTCGTTATAATAGCTCACTTGTACGCCTACGCCACGACTGACCTTAAATAATATTATTCTTAGTATAATATTTTCTACTTTTACTATAAAAAAAAGAAACTACTTACATACCACGGATTCGCCGTGCGGGTGAGTGCCCATCGCATTGCAGGATGAGGAGTTTAGTGCAGTGCTTGAGACTTAGAATCAAAGGGCAAATTTTGGAGGGTCCTTATAAATATAGCGGCGTTGATTTCTGCCACTCAAAACGCAATGCCTCCAGAATTCAACAGAAAGTGGAGAACGGAGTGTCTTAACACTAGGTTCCCTCTGTCTACCATGCTGTGTGCGGGATACAGCGTGAAGCTGTTTTATTTGATTTAATTTTTTCTTATAATAATATATAATAAATTATAAATATACATTACAAAATTTACTAGCAGACCTTAAACAAATAAATAAATAAAGTAAAATAAATAAATTTACCGTATATCGTGTTTTTAAATAGTAGGTAGGTATTATTCACCATCACCATTCTAATGAATAATGCCATAGGTACTTATTAACATTTAATAATTTTTCACTATGCCCTTTTAACTAAATTCACTTATCGGCTAAATGTGGACTGCGGTTTTATAATATTAATTAGATTTTTTTTTCGTATTCCACGTAAAAAAAATCAAAATGTCTAAATATTTGATAATGCGGGATTGAACCGTAGCGTTTGGCGCTCCGTTCTCTCTGACTACTCCGCAAGGGATAAAGCGTGAAGCTAAGTAAGTAAGTAAGTTGAACCCGCGTCTCTTGGACATCGACCACATATTTGCATTTTCAAGTATGTCGTAAGTAGAAAAAATAAAAATACATGTGTTTTATTCTTTGGCTTTAGTCAATAAGAGTATTTTGAGCTAGGAAATAATTTAAAAATCAAATTATACACACAATAATAGTAAATATAGTATTGTGTTGGTTACGCAACGGCACAATGTCTGGTTGTAAGAGCGACGAAAGTGGGAGGGGAATGTGAGAGACGAGTTCAATTCCCACACGAATGAATAATTTTGATTTTCCAGCTCTGGTAAAAAAGACAAAACGCGATGTTGAGTTCCGCCACTCATCCACAATGTCTCAAAATATGTGTTGTGCGTATAAGCAGAAGTGCCCTATTATTAGGTTCCCTCTGCCTATAATGCTTTATACGGGATTAAGCGTGAATCTATAGAAAAAACAATATTTTTTTCCTCCAGCAAGCCGTTTCCAAGAAAAATTGTAAAACCACCTCTTAACTTAATAACATTCGATCAATATAAATATATTTAAATACTTAAGTTAATGTTGTACCCATCGAGTAGCGATTATGAAATAAGTATTTTTATTATAATTTTTTATTATAATGTAAAAGCATCAAAGACATGCGCATGCACAGCCCATTATGTTTAATGTTAATTTATAATATGCACTTCGAGTCTTGTTATTTAAATTACTTGCTTATAAATGCAGAAATTAACTAAAATCCTTTTATTTCAATTATTATTTTTAAAAATATGAAGCTTATTTTGTGTCAAGAGCTGCAATCTCTAGATATGTAGGATGATGAGAATAAAATAATAATTAACAAAACGACACACAAACATCAATAACCTATCCAAGCCCCAATAATTAATATATAAAACAAAAATACATAATTAACACAGGCTCTACACTTTCCAGCCAATTACAAATAAAAAGAGAGAAAAATTTTAAAAAAAGAAAAAAGGGAAAAAAATCGGTAAACTCAAACGAAAATGGAACGTAGCAAGTTTAAATTTAAAATTCGAATTCCATATTTCGATTTTCGAACGACCGGACCACACACGTCGAGCGGTTTTGAAAAAGGAACGATACAACACAACGTTCGTTACCTCAACGGCTTTTTTAATAGTGTTAGACTGTTAGAGCAAGATAGAAGATTAAAAGTAAACGCAAAAAAGAGATGGACGTACTATATTACTATTTTAACTAGTTTTTCTTGTGGTTTCGCTTAGTTTTATAGTATATTGGAACAGATAGATTTTTTGTTTTTTTTTTCTTTAAATATTTCATATTGATATGTTTATGTAATGGTTGTAGAATAAAAGGTTTATTGCGGTTTATATTATATTATATTTTGTCAAGAGTAGAAGAGACTAGTTACCAGAATCAAACCTTTAATAAAATATAGGAAATAATAAAACAATAAAAAAATTTTATTTTATTATCAATAAAGCCTTTATTATCTAAAATAATAACAAAAAATCCAAACTAAATCCAACTAACGCACAACATTTACCCCATCGTAACTTTAATTAAAAACGAAAAAAAAACAAAAACCTTTTTTTTATTTAAAGCACGCCTCTACATAGCACGGGTAGCCGGTTCGAAACGAGAATAATGTTGTACACTATATACACACATCGACCGAGGCATAAATTAGACCGCTTTATCGACCGCCTCTGATCGGCCGACACTAAGGTCTACCTTTTTATAGTTTTTTAAATATCCCCGAGGCCTTTGAAGATTATTTTATCAGTAATAAATAGTGGATGCCCTACAGTACGGTCGTCGAGTCGTGGCCGCTCTGAAGTTAGCTGTAGAGGGCTGGGAAGATAAGATTTTAGAATTTTTCTTAATTTCTCGATTTTTCTTCTTTTCATTTCAAGCGCAAGTGATCAATGCGCAAAAGATCAGAAAATCTAACTTCACGGCGGCCAAGATACGTTAACCATACTGTACTGTGAAGAATGTAATTATCACTAGGTTTTATATCATTACATTTTCGAGCTGTATCCTACACAGAGAAGGGTAGTCAGAGAGAATCTATTGTTCCTCATTTTTGGGGTAATTTCGTAAGACATTATGTGTTGAGTAGCCAAATTCAACGCCGTTCTTTCTCTACCAGAGTGGACGAATAATAATAATTAAAATTTAGATAATCATTCCCCCGAGTGGGGAGCGACGGAACGTTTAACTGAGTAAACGTCGTGGCTTTATATTTAAAACTTATATTTTCTTTTATTTTAGCTTCACGCTGTATCACACATAAACAGAAGGAATCTAGTCTTAAAGCACTTCGTTCCCCATGCACCCCACAATTGTGCAGCGGAACTCAACATCGCGATATGTCTTGTTACCGGAGTGAGCAAAAGAAAATATTTCTTTCCACCGAGTAGGAATCGAACCCCCACCATCTTCGCTACGCGGCCACTGCATCAAGTAGCTATATTGTGTTATATTTATAAAAAAATAAGCAATCACATCAAAATCGGTTTAACGTTTTTAAAATATTCTTAAACGCCATCTTGTAATATAATCCCCTTCCAACTAACCGACAGTTGGTGCTTTTTTTGTAAAAAAAAAAACAATTTATATAGTTTTTTAAAGCTTTGGGAGATTATTTTGTTATCTGTGGCAATAAAGTAGGTATATTTTACTATGTTTTTTTTTTAAATTCAATAGAAACCTCTTTGGTGGGAAACGGTTTTGACAGATAAAACGATTTACGCGGCAACTTTGTAAGGTATAATATATAATGTATTTCTTTTATTTAGTTGTTCACGTTGAAATGTCTACAACAATTCATATGTTCATTAAATTATTATTTTTGTTATCTTTTTTTTACTTTTTCCTAGATTCACTCTGTATACTGCCCTATAGGCATGCAAGGTGGGCAGAGGGAAACTAGTATAAAAACACTCTGTTCTCCATTCACAGCCCAACTTTAAAAATATTGCATGTTAATTGCGAAGCTCAACACTACGCAGTGTCTTGTTATCAGTTACAGTAAGACACTGCGTCACGAAGGACCTACACCATATTTAAAGACATAGCCCGCCCCATATCAAATAAATCGGTATACCAAATACACTTTGATCATAACACAATAGAGAATCAGAGTAAATAAATAATGAATGATACTAATATGATCTCTCGAGAGCTATTGTTACGCTTTTGGGGGATTTGGTAAGGTAGCTGTGCGTTTGATAGCGTTTTCTTCTTATTATAGAACTTAATTAATAAAGAATTGTTAATATTAAAATTAAGAGGTCGTAGTACTTCTTAATATGTTATGGTTCCATAGTAGGTCCTGATGTGCAGAATAAAAGCGTGAAGTTAAAAAAAAATCTTAGGTAAAATGAAAGATTATTGGGTGATCAAGTATATTATGACTTGTGTAATAAATTTATATTTTTGCGCCATTGCGTGTTCAGTGGTGAAAATCAGCGCGGTGAGGAAATATAAATATTTCACACTCCCGACTAGGAATCGAACTCACAACTGACGCGTTCGCACTCGCACGCTTGCCATTGCCATTTGCCAATGTGATTTAGTTAAGATATTACTTTGTACACCATCCTTCGAAAAATAAGAAGGTAACAAAAACAGAAACTAAAGAATAATATACGATATGTATACAGCTTAACGCTGTATCCTACATATCGTATAGTTGGCAGAGAGATCTCGGTGTTAGAATATTCCGTTCTCAACTACAGTTCATGTTGGTGCAACGGCTGCTACTTTGATTGAATATGGGAAGGTTGTGGGTTCAATGCTGATTATTTGAATAATTTTATCGCTCGCTTTGGCAATAAGACAAATCGCGGAGTTTAGAAAAATTAAAATAGAGAAAACAAATCGCTATCACTAGTACCACCATGTTTTTGTAGGTGTTTGGTCGAACGTGTATAATTTGTAGGGTAATTATTAGGACCCATGTACAACGGGGTGACATTCAACATCATAAGTATTAAAAATAGGTACATAATAATATATTAAATGTATTATTTTCTATAGACAGGCCATTGCGCAGTGGGACCGTCTGGCTGTACATAAATATTCTTTTACCTCTAGTACGCTTAATTCCGTCTATAAAAGGAAAGGCAGAGGGTACCTAGTGTAAGACACTCCGTCAATCACAGTAAAATAGCGTCTTGAGTGGTGGAACTCAAAGTTGCACTTTGGTTTCTTACCAGAGCGAAAAAAATATTATTTATTAATAATTCATTCCCCCAAGTGTAATTGAACCCACAACATGACGTTTCCAGCCAGACACAGCGACAGCTCTGCTTCTGCGCAATGACGGCCTTAACATAAATCTTTCATAATTATTATCATTACAAGTTGTCTTTTATAATCATACTGCGTCTTAGAGTACCTGTCGCATTTGATTTAAAAATAATATTATTTTATTGACAAGAAATAAACTATAGTTTTTTTTTAGTAAACAAAAACCATTTAAAACTTATATCAAAAAATAAAGGCAAATTGTATTTCCGTTTCCCTTTGAAATGCAAATATTTCCTCTATTTCTATTCTCATATTACATTAAAGTTGGGATAGCGAAGGCATCATGTTATACAGCCTAGTGTAGTGTCGGTTGAAGTGGACTCCCGGCTTGGCCCGCTTATACTTCTTCTTTTATTACAGCCAATTTATACTACCTAAAATTTTACATAAATAGTAGCCTATTCTGATGTACGTCAGCTATGTCACTGTAAAGTTTCATCTAAATCCGTTCAGTAGTTTTTACGTGAAAATGCATCCAACGTCTTACACACAGAGTTCATCATCGCTTCCTGCTAGGGAGAGGAGAAAATGTTATACGTTTCTAAAAGAAAAATGGGAGAGTGTTCGTTCTGCCTACCCTGCTATATGCGTGATAAAGCGTGAAGCTACAAAAAAGAATCTATTGACATATCATTCTTCTATTTCTTTTCGGTTATTTAAAAAAAATCTAACGAGGAAAATTAGCAATAAATATTTAAATATAACATTACCCCTTTAAAATTAAGTCTACAACTTTTGCGTGTACAAGAACGGCGATAGTTTCTTTATAAGCGTTTTTTTAATCTTCTAACGTCAGTATTAATAATTTTATCTTTATGTCAGGTCTACCGAAATTTATATAGAAGTTTTAATTACATAAGCCTAGAATAAAGAGGTCTAACCTATTTATTTAAACGTTTAATATTTTAAAAATCTTATTTCAAATTTAAAAAAGAAAATTCTTTCACTTCCTTCACGATTTATCGCGAACATCGCAGGGTATACACAGGAAACCTAGTGTTAAGACACTGCCGTTCCTCACTTTCCGCCGGATTTTGAACGCATTGTATGTTGAATTTCAGAATTCAAACCCATGCCATGCAGCGTTACCAGAGCGAGGAAAAGAAAATATTAAATTGCTAGAAAATAATTATTTTATTTAATTGACTGCAACTTTAGTTTCCAATGTGCGGATATTGTCTTTAAAATGATGATATTATAAGTATACTAAAGTAATTCAGATTAGTTATACAAATTATTATGTAGTACAAGCGGACAAAGCTGCGGGCTGATCGTTACTATAAAATATATACATATATTGAACTATTAACGCCTTTCTCAACCAATTATAAAGAAATTTGACACGCACGTAGTCTGTAGTTACCATAGGCTAAGCCATAAGCTACTTTTTACAGAGATCTATTAAGTGATTCCCGTGGGATAACGTTTTTTTATTTTTATGTATTATTTTATCTTCACGCTGTATCCCGCATAAAGCTGAATAGATAAATATAACTGAGTCTTAAGACACTCCGTTCCCCACACACCGCTAAATTTACCAGAAATTGCTTGTTAAGTGGCTGAACTGGCCACGGATGAAAATAATTTATAAATAGTTTTATTTGCTCTTCCGCCATTCAACATGCAATGTCTCATAAATTCACACTCACTCATAATGCGTGGGAACGGAGTGTCTTTAGACTAGGTTCCCTCTACCTACCCTACTATATGCAGTACACAGTGAAAAATTGAAAAAAAAAACTATATATAAATTAATCCCATTAAGACCGCCTAAAAGCATGTATAAAGTAATATAAAAATAGGAGTAAGGGATACCGTGAAATAATAATTTAACAAAAATTTGCCCACTACTATAAGAAAAGTAAGAAAACCACATGTAAAGCTACTTTATAAGCTCTATCAATCTATATCTCTCTTTCAATTCTATTTAATCAACAAATTGAGGAATGAGTGTCACGCTATATCGCATATACCAGATAGTATCTACTTAATATTAAGATACTCCGATCTCCAGAAACTGCTCAATTTTCGCGACATTCTGTTTTAAATGGTGGTTTATATATAAATGATGAACAATGTAAAGTTTTTAAGTACATTAATTGTTAGACAATTGGATTTTTTTATGTATTAAGTTACAAAAAGGGTTTAGTTAGTTCAGATGTCTGCCAAAGTGTTAACAATAAAAAAAATACATTTAGCTGTCAATAAAAAAACCTATAATTCTTACTTAATTAAAACCCTTATAGTCTCCTAAAATCTTGTAATTTCCCGACATAAATAAATTGTAACAAGCACATGAGAATTTAGTAATTAAATGACTTGTAAGAACATATGGATAAGTGATGGCTTAAATTTTTTATAACGATTACTACAATTTTGTATATATGATCCAAACTCTGCTACGTTTAAAAATTAATGTATATAAAACTAAAATTAATATAAAAAAAGATAGCCCATTTTACCATTATACTAATACTATATCATAAATCGCGCTAACAGTCCTGTCTAATTCCCGCAAATTAGACGGTGTTGCGTGTTAGATGACAGTTTGTCATCCCCAAGTTTCATAAAATTTCATAAAATTCGATTTTGTTTCAGGCAAATGGTGGTAATTTTGTTAAATACGTTATATTTTATTATTTTACTAAGCCTTAGTAGCAGGTCGAGGTTTTTGATTTATTAAGAAACATATTGAAGCCTTCGTATCGCGGCGACACAGCGTGTGACTGTAATCGCGACGGTTGTGGGTTCGATTCCTACTCAGGGGAACGAACTATTTAGTATTTTATAATATCCAAACCGGGATATTGCGGTAAGAAGTGGCACTTAATCCGCACATC
Source organism: Heliconius erato x Heliconius himera (assembly GCA_013421005.1). NCBI lineage: Eukaryota > Metazoa > Arthropoda > Insecta > Lepidoptera > Nymphalidae > Heliconius > Heliconius erato x Heliconius himera. The sequence goes on along the minus strand of JAATLQ010034045.1, from coordinate 16,528 downwards.
GAGATATTATTAATTATTATGGAACCTTATTAATGGAACTTTATCCTCGAAACGAGACATAGTGTTAAGTAGTGGAACTTAATCTTTAAATCAAGATATCGCGATAACTAGTAAAACTGAAAACCGCGCTTTATCTTACCGGAGTGGGGAACCGATTTCCCCATCACAAAAATCGAACCCACAACCATCGCGCTTACCGACGCTTTCCCACTCCGCCACTACAGCCGCGTACATCGTATAGTAAAATCACAAAAAGCTATAAAGCCAAAATTAACATATAAATTGTTATTTGTGTAACGCCCGAGCTCGTCGTGATAAGGCACGGGGGGTTGGAGCCGCGCATATTTCGTTTAGAACCTACTGCACAGGTAAGTTAAATTAATTATGTTTTAAACAGATTTATTATATTTAATGTTATTTAGTATCTGCTAGCGGCCCGATCGCGACTTCGCCCGCTTAAACTTATTGTTGTATTATAGCCAAATTATAGTTTTTTTTAGAGGCCATCATGGCCTAGGGGCACAAGGATGTGATTAAAACGCGACGGTTGAGGGTTCGATCCCCACTCGAGGGAATGAATGATTATTTCTTAATATTTTCATTTCTTCGCTCTGGCACCAAGGCAAATGCCCGGCGTTAAGTTCCGTCACTCAACGTGCAAATACTTCGAAAAATTCGGCAGAAAGTGGGGAATGAAGTGTCTTTTCACTATGTTTCTTTTGCCTACCCTGCTGTGTGCGTGGATAGTTTTTTTACGTATATTATGTATGTTTTATTTTGATGTCTGATTGATGATGATTTCTAAATTCATTAAGTAGCTTTTTCGTGAAAACGAACTAACATCAATTCTCAAAAGTTTTCATGTTTATAATATCAGTAGGATTATTTTTGTTGTGAAGAAAAGTTAAGGCAAGCGTAGTGTAGGAACAAGGATTTTTGGAGCTGCTTAACCGTAACCAAAACTATCGGGTATCTAAAATTAAAAAACTAAATTGTTTTCTGTTACCGTCAGGTAACCGAATGGTATAAAATGTCATATAACTGAAAGTGGAATCGAAATGACATCTGTCGACAGGTTTTTACTTTGCTTACTCTAGTAATTAGTATTCAATACAAAATAAAGAAGAAGTAAGAAGAAATTTCGTAGCTAAAAAATATAAACATTTATCACAAACTGTCAATAGCATATTTTTAAAAAATAATTTCTCAAAATTATCAACAACTTAGGAATATTTGGAAAAAAAAAATATAGGCGAAATATGTCATTTTATATTTTTTTAGGTCAACAACATTATCAGTAAAACCAGTAAGGAATGAAAAGAAAGTTTTATTCACATTATACACATATTTATAAAATGTGACCCAGCCAAGGTTAGGGCTCTTAGTGCTCGGCCTCCCATAAGACCCGATGACGCTATAGGAGTTTTTTTTTCGAACCCGAGGCTAATGCTGCAAGGCTGGTAGCCCTATTGGCTTTTACAGCGACACTGGATAGGGAGGGAAAAGTGTACTCTGTTCCTGACAAATTGTAACCGCTACGTGACTGCACGAGAGGATATCGTTGGCGGCAAAGCAGTCCCCAACGGGACTCAAACCTCGGTTTGCAGGAATCGATCGGGCTGGGAAGCCTAAAAAAGGGAAGGAATGATGATTACGCTGTAGAGCCACTATGACCATATATAAAACAGACAGACAACGCACAAACGAAACTACTGGACTTAGAAAGTTGAAATTTGTCATGTAGACTAAATACCCTACTACCTACATTAGGAAGTGTAGGGGAGCACTAAGTCCGAATTTTCCAAAATTCCTACGGGACGTGAACGGGACGGATTTTTACATTTAACATTTTAAAGTCCACTGTTAGAAAGGCAGAGAGGCAGAGAAAGTGCGTGTACACATTTGTTTTTATTATAAAACTTTTATATAACAATATCTAAAGGCATACATAATCTGTAGATGACGTGATAAAGTTGATTTTCCGTATAAAATTTTTAATTGAGTGTCTATAAGAGCTTGTTTATCGCCGATAAAAATGTATTGATGGGCTCTCGAGATTATTTTAAATTCTTCGTAGGAAGATAAAAATTGTGGAAATATAGTTTCATATTTTGCAGTAATCATTATATTATTATATTAATCTATGATATTTATTTATAGCTTCACATTGTATATTTACATATTGGTTCAAATTTCAATTTGTGGAATGACAAAATGCTACCAATATTCTAACATTGAACACGCAATGTGAAAGGTTTTTGTTCTAAGATTTAAAAAAGTAATATTGTTTTATATCTTTCAATAGAAATATCGCGGTGTTGAGTTCCGACTTCCGGCACATGCAATGCATTCAGAATCCGTTCGAAAATGGGAATTGGAAGTGTCTCAAGGGGAACAGAGTGTCTTAACACTCTGTTTCCAGGTTCCCTCTGCCTACCCTGCTATGCGAGACACAGCATGAAACAAACAAAAAAACACAATACAAAAAGAAATTCATATTAATTCACTCCGGCACTAAAATAATATTAAAAAATAAAAAAAAACAATTCCCTTAACACCTTACGTGACGAAAACAGATTGAAAATAACAAGTGTATATAAAGAAGAATTTAATGCCTATCAATTAATTGATGCATTGATTTACACCATTTTATTGATACGCAACGTTCGTTATAAATACGTTAGGTTTATTGCGTTACGCATTTTATGTATAGACTAGCGACACACGCGCGGCTTCGCCGGCTTTAACTTTCATTTTTATATTATATCCAAATTTATACTTTGTTATTACATAAATTGTAGCCCATGTGTTATTCTGATGTATATATTATATAAGGAATATTATTACTATAGTTTCATATAAATCTAAATAACAAATTTAAATGCCGCACACAGCAGGGTAGGCAGAAGGAACCTGGTGTTAAAACACTCCGTTTCCAGTTTCCGCCGAATTTCTTAAGGCTTTGCGTGTTGAGTGGCGGATCTTAACGCTAGGCTTTTTCTTTGGTGTCAGAGCGAAGAAATTAAAATATTACTAAGCAATAATTCATTCCTCCGTGTGGCGATCGAACCCACAACCGTCGCATTACAGTCACATCCTTGTACCCCTGGGCCAAGACGGCCTCTCTCATCTAAATCGTTTAAGTAGTTTATGCGCATTAGTGGTACGAACACCCTTGTTGATAACCTTTCACATTTATAATATTTAAGTTGGATCGAGCCTCCCGAACAAGCCGGTATCCGAAAAGGCTACAGTACCATGGACGACAGATTATACAAAAGACCGTGGAGTATAATCTGACGCTATACGTTGCGTATGTGGACTATCAGAAAGCCTTCGATTCTACCGAGACTGGACAGTGCTAGAGTCTCTTCAGCGATGCCACATTGACTATCGATACATCGAGTCCGTGTCCACGATGGAAGAACAGCACCCATTCCACTGCAACGCGGAATGGGACAAGGGGATGTAATATCCCCGAAACTATTTAACGATGCACTGGAAGAGATGTGTAAGCTAATGAAGCGGAACTGGCATTGTATTAGGTAACATCAACGGCGAAAACCTAACACACCTTCGATTTGCCGATAACATAGTAACCTTGGCGAAATTCCTGGAAGAACTCAGTACTAAGCTCCATAGCATCTGGTGGTGGATCTTAAGAACATGAACAAAACAAACATCATGTCTAACGTCGATGTTATATCCATGCCAGTCGTTGTTGAAGGCGTACCTCTAGACGGACGGAATGGCGAGTATTTGGAGAGGCCTATATCCAGCTTTGGACTTTGAAAGACTGATAGATGGATGGATGGAAGTAGGATATTATAAAGCTAGAGTTGTTTTAGTTGAAAAAGCTGATCTAATGGTGTTAATCCAGAAAAAGGAAAAACAGAAGAAAATTTTATATGAATAAAAAAAATTAAAATAAAAGTAATGCATAATATTCAACTCACAAAATTAGGTTCACTTAAACATTTACTCTTTATTTGATTTCCTCATAGATAAAAAGCAACTAGCGACTCTCCGCGACTTCGCTCGTTTGAACTACACGATTATCTATTTAATAAACTAAATTGTGATCGTGTTTTAATAAATGATTGCAGCGCACTTATATTGATTTCTAGTATTGAAAACAAAAGAAGTTCTTCATTTTTACTTCCTATTGATCAATGCGTGATGTAATATACCTGTAGCTGTAATTAACTTTGATAAATGTACAATACCCAATACAAAAATAATTTCCCAATTCAAACCAGTAGTTTCCGAAATTAGTGCGTTCAACCGAACAAACTATTCCATTTAATGACATTATTTATAGATACACAATGACAAAACAATATATTTTGATCTATCGTAGCTTTACATAAAGATAATAAATGGCATTTCATACCACAGACAATAATATGACAATATGAAAATGACAGATGCGGTTAATGTTCCCGCCATTTTCGGCCAATGGCGGCGGGTTTTTTATCATCGACAGCTGCCGTCGCGTTATTGGGTGTTTTTACATGGGGTGGCTCTTTTCGATTTGATTGTTGTGTAAATTAACTATATTGTTTTCGGATTGGATTTTTTTGCTATTTCTGAGTATATTTTTACGTTTTAATGAGTTATTTAATTGGTTTTTGGAGGTAGGCAGAGATAGATTTGTTTAGATTTAATTACTTTTTTAGTTACAAGAAATTATATATAATTATAATATTACAAAGTTTTTTTTTATTATAAATCCTAATATATCAACTCAATAAATGGCAAAGATCTGAAATGAACACCAACAAAAAAGTTGAGAGTATATTACCGTAATAAAAATGTAAACACTTAACCAAGTAATTACTTACCCCGTAATGGATTTCATCTTGTTATTATCGTCGTAAAACTATAATATACAAGATTCAATCAGGTTTTACTATCTACAAGCTTATGGAAGCTAAAACTTTAAACATTAAAATAATCATTTAATAGTTAACAGTGTGTAAAATATTTTTGCACAATTTTCTTTAAAATTAATTAAGCCATCGGAGCTCTTTTTTGAATTAGATTTGGTTTCGAAAATAATTAAAAAAATATTCATAATTCATATATAAATAATAGTTATATACTTTTGGTAGCCTAAGCTGTAATAGTAATAATTTTTTTACTTCTATTTTTTATTCGATTTCTACACGTGTTTTTATATAATCTATAATATATGTACGTCACATGTGCTTTAGGCTTTTCAGGCATGGATCCCGGTCGGTTTAACAGTACCTCTAATTATATAAAAACTGTACCTGGTCAACTGGTGGATTCATGACTAAGAATATGAAAGAATATGAATCTACCCTATAACTTTCAGATAAAATAAATAAAGTCATATCTAAACATGACTCTAAATATTTCAATGCATCGGCATTGAAATATTTACGAAAACCTTTACGAAAACAGCAGGCTGAAAAAACATATTTCATAATTAAGGGGGTACTTTATGGATTTTTTTTAAAGATTCTAGTCAGTAAGAAACAGTTAGTGAAAAATACACTAACCTTTACTTTCAGCCGATTATCTAAAGAAAGAAATAAAATAACTCAGGCAGCTTCACGCTGTATCCCGCACTCAGCAGGGTGAGCAGAGGGGACGGAGTGCCTTAACACTACGCGCCCACTACTTACCCTGCTGTAAACGTAGTTTTAAGATACTCCGTTCCCCACTTTTCGCCGAATTCTGGACGCATTGCGTACTAATTGGCGGAAGTCAATGTCGCGCTTTACTTCGACACCAGAGCGAAGAAATGGAACCATAAATTTAAATAAATATTTAATTTCCTCGGGTGGGGACCGAACTCACAACATGTCGTGTTTACAATCAGCCTTTGTAGCTGGCCTCAAGAAAGACTAAAAATAAATTAAAATATATTACAAATTTGAACCAAGTGACTGCTTGAAATCTCTTTCAGACTTTCATATGGCAGTGAGACAGCATCTGCCTGTAAACTTGACGGCTGTTGGCCCGACATCTATTCGAGGGAATGGCATTTTTTAGCTTCACACATGGCAGAGTAAGCAGAGGGAACCTAGTATTCAGACACTCCGTTTCCCACTTTCTTGAGGCACCGCGTCTTAGCGAAATGCAACGCCTTCCACCTTTACCAGAGCCAATAAATGAAAATATTAAATATTTCATATGTATTTTAAATTATTATACAGCGCGTGTTGAGGCACCTCGTGATGAGATATTCCATTCTCCACTTTCTACCCAATTTTCGATGCGAAACTCAACGACACGCTTTGACTTCATTTGTTATTATAGCGAAAAAATGAAAAATACATTCCCTAAGTGGAAATCAGTGTACGAGTCACCTGATGGTAAGTGATCACCACCGCCCACGATCCATGTAATACCAGAGGATCACATGTGCGACCTTTAAAGTGGAAAAAGACGCTCTTTGGTACCCAGGAATACCCTGTATCGACCTGGAAACACTGCCGCAGGTAGGAGAGTGGGGTGTGAGAGGAAATTCCTACGAAATCGCGGTGCAGAACGCACAGCGTTCACTGTCAAACGGCCCTAAATTATAAAAGCTACTAGACAAAAGCACAATATACGATCTAATACGAAAAAGTCGACTCAGCGGGGAGATGCAATAAGAGGAGGTCCAATAAAACTGAAATTTTGCGGACGCGTCATTACGTGAAGTTGTTGGAAACACATGGCGATGGCGACGCCATGTTTCCTAATATTATATGTAATAAATGCTGTAAATATCTTATGTTTGTCGTATATTGCAGTTTGTTTTTTTATTATCATATAACTAGATAAATAAAACTTCTGTTTGTGACTTTTCATGGGATTTCAGAAACGATTGAATGAGACAAAATGATAAGTGCGACTTACACGCGTGGGTTCTTGAGTCAAGCAACTTCAGTCAGTGGAAATTTATCGTTAGGACACTCCGATTGCCACTTGTCGCACCAATTGCGTATTGAGTTGTTCAATGACGTAACTCAACGCCGCTGTTTGTTTACCAAAATAGGGAAATAAACTTATTTAACTAAGTTCCTTCCCCCGATTGAAATCGAACCTGCAACCGTAGCTTTTACAGTCGCACGCTTGTTCGCCTGAGCCACAACGGCCACAACATTGAGTGGATTAAATTTAAAAATTCACTCAACTAAAAACATTCGAATAAAAGAAGTAAATAAAATCAACCGCACCATTGGCCTCGTATCAATTGCACTTAAATATTTATAAATCTACGTATTTGGCACTCACTAACAAGATGTTTACGCGATGTCAAAAAGCCCGCCAAAATTGAATGGCCATAGACGTTTTTTCTTTTTTTTCACGCTGCGGTAGGTAGCCATTGTGCCTAATCTTTTTTTTATTCTTGAATTGTGTTTAAATGTAACGGAAAATTGTTGTTTGGATCTTAAATTGCATATTGTTGTGCTTGCACGATTTTATCAAGTTAAATGGATTTAATTTGTTGTAAAAGCAAACTGTTAATATTTTTTTTTATTTTGTGGGTTTTCGTGACATTTTTCAATCGATTTTTTAGCCTGCTCACGTGATAAGTTAATAAGGTGTTATTTTTTTCATTTTATATATTTTTTTAAAAAGTTGTACTAGTTGGTCTTGTAACGGTTATCATATTTTGTGGTACTTTATATTTAATTCTTGATTTTTTTGTCAATGGCTTTTAATCACGTTTGTCTTGTTACCACCAAGCTATATATATAAATAGCTTTCATTTACTTAAATGAAAGCTATTTATTCTCTAGAGTGAGAATCGAACCCACAAGCGTTTTTTATAGTCAAACGCTGTACCCCGCGCCACAATTCCTTTTTATGTAAAAAAATATTTAAAATAACAGCCATCTTGAAGAGCCATATTTATTTTATATTTTTTTATACTCATGTAAGTTAAAGCGGTACAGCCGTACATTTCAATACAATGGCCTCTAACAAATGTTATGTTAGTTGGTCTGTGTTACTTTTTCTATGTAAATCGTGTAATTTGTGATCTCTGTTGGTTTTCCTTTATTTATTATTTTGAACAAACGTGCGATTTTTCATTCATAGTGTGGAATAATACTAAACAATGTTATAAACGTTACAGATTAAGTGTCAATCTTTTGACTACAATACTGTATAGGTTACATGAGTGACATCCACATGGAAAAGTAGCAGGACCGTTTCTATGTAGTGCAGCTGTAGGTTCGATTCTCACTTGGAGGCATAACTTATTCTTTCGCGCTTTGTCTTTATAAGACAAAGCGCGTTAAATTCCACCACTATTTGATGGGTGGCAAAGTTTTAAGGGGGCGAACTGAGTGTCTTAACACTAGATTCGCTCTGCCTATCCTATTAAATACGGAATACCGTTTGATGCTACAAAAAATAATATTCTTAAATACCTACTTAAAATAAGTTACGCCAAACACCAAAACTATCAAACAAGCGAAAGCTAAATCAAAATTCATCCAGCACTTTAGCAAATTAGCCAAAATTGTTTAGAGGGTTGTTTTGTATATTACAACAGTCTATCTAACCACAGTATTATAGCACCCCCATACAGAAATTGTTTTACAAATCGCAATAAAAGATTACAATGGCACAAGACAAGGGTAGGACGAGGCTTGTTAAAATTCAATACGCATCTTGTTTTTAAGTTGGGAGCGATGAGCGTTTTGAAAAATTTATATTTTTTTCTAAACTTTTTTTGAAAAAACCGCCTACTTTAAGGAATGTAAGCTATTTTAATGCATTTAAAACACAACTATGCGAATACATAATTAAAAACTATCCACTCTAAAAAAAACAAATGCTTCAAACGAGTAAACAATAAAAAAATGTGTTACTGTACTTGGCTAATGTTCGATCGACAACTATTTTTATTTTGTTAACCAATGTTTCCATGTAAGTGGCCTATGTCTTTAATGGAAATAAAAATATCTTTAACCTCAAAAAAGATTTAGGTTAACTGATGGTAAGTAATCAATCCCACTTTCCCGTGTAACACACTAGGGACGCAACACAGGTGCTTTGCCGACTTTTAATGTATATTGAAGCACTAAAGTTTCACGCTTTAGCCCCCACAATATAGCAGGGTAGGCAGTGAGAACTAAGTGTTAAGACACTCAGTTCTTCAGAATATAAATACTATTTATCTGATTTTACTTTTAAAACTCAGTCAACTTAAACGAACTTTGGTTATGTTATGTTAATAGTTAGTAATCACGCCCGTGATCCCGTGTAACACTAGAGTACATTTTAAGATAGAGGTAGACGCTTTTGAATGAGACACACACTTCAAGCGTAGGCTGAGAGCACATAGTGCTATGACACTCACCATGTTAATACGTTGACTTCACACTTACTTAAATACTATTTTTAAGTAAATTAAATTATTCAAAAAAAATATTCCCCGATTTGGTATGACAAAACGCGGCAATGGATACAGTCTACCGCTGTAATAATATCCATAAATTTAATAAGAATGTAGATACCAAAAAAATAGAGTGTCTCTCTGACTTCGGGAAAACATAAACGATGATATAATCTTATTTTGATATATAATTTTATTTTGTGTACAAATCTCTAATATATAAGAGACCATTTTGCCTCAGTGGCACAGCTCTAACTGTAATTCGATGATGTTTCGATCCTCACCCAGAGAAATGATTATATTTAAATTATTTTAATTTTCCGGCTATGGTAAGCAAAATGCGGCGTTCAAACTCACTAGACAACTCTCGATATCTTGAAAATTGATCAGAAAGTGGTGAATGGATTGTCATAATAAATATAATGGATATAATAATAAAATGGAACACCCTAAACAAAAAAAACGGAAAACTAAAAACAAAACTCTCATAACTTGTACCACCAAAAAGGAAAATCCATTAGACGGAGGGTGGAAATCACAGACACTTAACACCCTCGCGTTTTGTATTGTAAATAACGGTTACGTTGCGGAACACCTAGCGCTATATTAACACTACTTCAATCTTTACAAATTGTATAGAATCGAGAGGTTTTATTTTTTTTATTGGTTTACGCTGTACTCTGCACATAGCGGGGAAGGCAGAGGTCTAGTGTTAAGACACAATTCCCAATCGAGGCAATAAATTATTTTAAATTCTACAGGGACAAAATGCAATGAATTTCAGAAAATTCATTAAAATTCAAATTTTAAGAAGGAATTTTATTGACAGTAGGTTGTCTCTGCATATCCTGCTGAGTGCGGGATACTGAGAAAATCTGAAAAATAAATCATTACATCCCGCTATATTAAAATTCATCAATACACATTAATTATACTTATTTTTATTTAGAATTGATAAAAAATAAAACAAATAGTATCAACCAAATTAAGATAGGGTTGCGTGGTCATGAATTCATTAAGTAGTTTCAAGCGAACATTTACGATTCGCCATGTCAGTTTTAACAATTAGGCTCATTTCACATGGTACGATTATGAAAATAAATAAAATACGGCCAAATTCTATTAATTGTTGTTTTTTTAGTATTATATGGTAGTTAAGGCCATCATGGCGTAATAAAACGGCATCGAACTGTAAACGGAACGGTTGTACTCGATCACCACTCAGGTAATGAATATATAAATTATTTTGCCATTCTGGCACACAACGCGCCATTGAGTTCTGCCACTCGACACGTAGGTATCGAATATCCCGTATTTCGACAGAAATGTAGAACAGAGTGTCTTGACACTAGGTTCTCCCGGACAATCTTACTATATGCAAAATATATCAAGCGTAAGTACCTACTAAATTTATTTTTGTACAAATTCTTATATTTACTTAGTTTATTATTTAGCATTTCGTACCTTTTAAGGTAAAGAAAATATTAAATAATTTGTTACATTTCCAGAATAATTTTGTTTCTTAAAAATAAATAATTTTCCGTTCTTAATTTTTCGCTATAAAAAGATATATCACAATAAGAAAAAAATTATTATAGAAAGTATTGTTCAAACCCGCTATATGACTAAAAGGGGTAAGAATAATCCGCTTACATCATAAGGGGATTGCGGTATATTTATTTGCCACTGCCCCCATTATTGTTTTATTATTTAACCAAGAGGGGATTTAAAAAAAAAACTATTAATATTTGTTTAGATACTCTTATCTACCACTTGAAGTTAAATGTTTCATTATGTTATTTATTCAACCTCACGCTTTATCCCAAACGCAGTAGTCATAGAAAACGGAGCGCCAATCGCTATGGTCTCTACCATACCTCTCTCGCCTCGTCCACTGTCATCAACCTTTCATACATGGGGTCCTTAGGGGGGTTAAGCTTTTTACATCAGCTTCCTTCAGTGTACTCGATACTGTATTCTTTACTAACTTTTACTTTATAGAGTTCCTTTTTTTTCTTAAAAGGCACTAAAGCCTAAAAAATAAGCATAAGTAAATATAAAAGAATTTGTACTAAAATAAATCTGTTTAAACTTTAAACACAAAAAACCTATCATCCAACGGTAGCTTTTAGAATTTTGACGCGTGCTCGTTGAAGTGTACAAACATTTGACAGCTTCCGTATTTTTTCTCACTTAAGTGTGAAATTTACCTGTTCTTGCGGACGGAGGTTCGTATATACAAATAATATTAGTTTCTCGCCGCATCCCGCCTATAACAAGTTGAGCACAGGGAACCTAGTGTTAAAACACTCCGTTCCCCACGCCCTTTCCAAATATTGTGTGTTGAGTGGCGACGCCGCGCTTCTTCTTGTTACCGAGTGAAAATAATTAATTCCCACGAGAGGATTTGAACCCATAAGCGTAGTATTTACGGTCAGACCATGTGCCGACGGCCTCAATCCTACCATCTTCCTCTATCACATATAGAGGAAGATGGTAGGATGATTTGTTTGTGTAATTTGAGGTCTTTTAATACATTTATCCATTTTAATATTAATTTATCCTATCACATGACACCCTTTTATATATTTTTAGTAGGTACTTCTCTCAGAAATAAATTTAATGTTGTCATTATTTATCATACAATGTCTAAAATATTCAACATGTAAATAAAGATTTAATATATCCCTTCACTTAAAAAGACCGAGTCAATTGTTTAAATAAATTGTCATTTCGGCCATTTTAAAAACAGATAAAGCTATGTAACAATGTCAAAAAACATTTGACATACAAAAAGAACGCTGTCATCTGTCAAATTACACGAAGCCGTAGGTACTATCGCGATTATATCTTATTTTACATTCATAGAAAATTCGACCGTTATCTTATGTAAAACAACAATATGTTCCATTCAACCGAAACTAAAATAGTTTAAATTGTAACCGGATGTTGTAAAGTGTATAAAAATACCATAAAAAGTTACTTCCGCCCCCGAATATGTGACTTGAATAGAAATTGTAGTATTATAGCTATTAAGCAACCGGCTGTGTGTTCTAATGCCTCTACAAATAAAAGATTTAAACCCTATCTGTGGTTGCGTTCGCGCCAACGCTAATGTCAGCGTGACATTTGGAAAAAATATTGCGGGTAATTAATCTAAATAATCTATATGTGTATTTCTTTCGTAATATTGTTGTCATTGAATTTAACTAAAAAGTTTTATAAGTAGAGTTTTAGCTTAGATTTATGAAATACGAAAGAATATTTTTAATTGTAATACAATTAAGTAATAGGTACGTGGTGGAAGTATATGCCTTTGTCTTGTTACCATAGTAAGGATATGAAAATTCCCGATGTGAAACTGAGCCCACAACAATCGCGTTATCAATCTGACTCTGCGCCGCCGCGCCAGAAAAGCTTCAAAAATATATAAGTAAATAAAAAGTTATCTCACAAAACGTATAACTAAAAGAGCCATAATTGTTTAACCCCCTTAAATTTAACTCATAAAAACTAAATAAAATCAGATTCACGCTGTATTCCGCATACAGCAGGATAAGCAGAGGGAACCTAGTATTTAGACACGTTTCCCACTTTCGTGGCGGAACTAAGCACCGCGCTTTGCCTCGACACCCGAGCGAAGACATGAAAATATAAATTTAAATAAATATTTTTTATTTCGCCGAGTGGGGATCGAACCCACAATCAGTCGCGTTTACAGACACTCTTTGTGCCCCTGCACCACGACTGGCCTCGGTCTAAAAACTAAATGTTCAAATTCAAACTCCAAAATATTCTTTATTCAAATAGACTAAGCACTTTTGAATCGTCGAATAAACGTATAAAAAATGTTATGTTATTTTTTATAAGTTAATTTACTATTAATTAGTTAAATAGACATATCTCACTCCTTAAATTGAACCCACAACCAACGCTTGTCCAAGCAACAAAAATGTCAAAATTACGCCACAATAATTTCAAATTTAACATAATGTAATATCTACAGGTATCCTTAACATTTTTTTCTTCAAAAAATCAAAGGACACAACAATCAACAGAAAGAAAGACAAGAAATTGCGACGAAAAACCAAACTAAAGCGGTTACACATAACCAAAAATTCAAACAACCACCGACAAAGTTTAATGACAACGCAGAATATATAACATTTGCCACAAAATTTATTATCTGTGTGAACACAATTGCGAAAGTGATCCGATCGGCACACGAAAAAGTACCCAGCTGCGACGTGAAATAAACCTGCGATGTTTAAGAACCTTTTGACTTTTATGCTTTAAAAAAATATTATTAGTTGTTCTCTTTTATACGTAGGTTGGTCTTGAGGCAAAGGTTTTACATGACGGAAATTAAATATTATTTATTTAATTATGCGTAAAATTGTAATAAAATTCAATATAATACATATTTAGAGTTGCATATTTTTTATATAAATAACACAACACTAAAATTTGTATCTTAATAAAAGTGTGTTTTCGCCACCATATATCTCAAAAAAGGCGACCTTAAACGCAACAGTTATGTCTTTGATTCCCACTCGGAGTTCCATTCAGTATCAGGAAAAAGCGTTTCCGTTCCGTATAATACCGGAATACCTGAGGAACGGAGTGTCCTAACACTAGGTTCCCTACCAACTCTGCTAAATACGGAATACAGCGTAGAACTAAAAAAAAACACAGTCTTTGTCGCTCATTCTCTACACACAAAACATCAAACACTAATAGCTGAGCGGTATTCGCAAAGCCATGCCTCCAGCGTAGAGCGTTGTTATTTTGAAAATATTTTGACATTAATGGCTGCCATTGTGACGTTTGACGTATTGACTTTTTTTTTGCGATAACATCAAAGTGTTGTGGGTGTTAAGGCGTTCGGATGTAAACTAGACAGATGCCTTTGTAGTTTAGGATTTTAATCCCATTTATAAATGAATGTGCAATTTAATTTTACTTGTACCTTTTGAATTTTTTGTTGGTTGAAAGTGTCGTTACGTTGTTACAGTTTTGTAAAATAATTGTTGGTGTGTGAAAAGAAATTATACTATAGAGGTCATTCTATTTTTTTTTAATAAAAAAAATATGATGTAATATTTGTAATTAATATAGAAAAATCAAACTGTCCTTATAGAAAACAACTAACGTTTTATTACTCAATGTGATAGTCTTAAAGTTTAAGTTTGAGATAAATTTTGTGTGTATATACTATCTTTTAAATGTAACTTCGCCCGGGAGAAAAAAAATAATAAAATAAAAATACCTAAGATTTTTTTCAAATATTTTTATAAGGTTGTTATTATTCCACACTTAGGAAGAACGATGTTAAGAAGAGATTAAGAACACAAAAAATATCTAAAAAAAAATTGCAATCTCTCTCGCCAAAAGAAAATTCTAAGTACTTCATTGTTTTTGGGCACCGAAAATTTGTAAAAATCTCGCTACAGATATGCTAAAAACAATAGTTAAAAATATGGTAAATAGCGTAATAAGCGTATAAGAATTTTAACTAAGCGCGATGAGAACGTACCGTGATGGATATGATGATGGAGGCTTAGTGGTCAGAGCGCTTGGACCGTTTCCAAGTGGTATAGGTTAAAATCCTGCTGCATTCAAATAAATATTTTTACGTTTTCTAAAAAAGTCAAAAAGTATAACTAAGAGTTGTGTATAACACAGGACATATTCTAATTATCCCGAAGTCACTTTGATATCAGATACAGCAACGTATCTATCTACCTTTCTTGATATCCGTTACAAAAATATTATCCAATACATTTTTTTTTTATCCGTAGGTACCAATAGTTCCTGAGAATAGCGCGTTCAACCAAATAAACTCTCCAGCTTCATTATATTAGTACTTATATGTTCCAATTCACATTATTATAATTAAATTTAATCACTATACACAATAACCAGATATAATTTTAAGAAATATGAAAAGATCGCGTGCAGCAAAACATTAGGCTACCGAGAGCTTTAATGTAATTTTACACCTGGGAACAAAAAAAAAGTTGTTTATTTTGCAACACGTGTCTAAACAATTTGTATTTACAAAGGCTGAACACTTCACGTCAAAGCCTAAGTTCGTAAAAAAAACTAAAGTATAAGCAAAATAAAAAAAAATAAGGAAAATGGCCGACAGCTGTCAACCGCAAACTGACCAAAATAATGGCCACAATAGTTTACAATTACGTATTGTCCGACGGCCAAACTACACTAATTTTATTTTTACTTTGTATTGATTGAATATAATATATGTAATTTATTTGGTTTTTACTCGCAAAAGATAAAGAAAATCCATGGTCAACCCAAGTCCAAAATCACTAACAGAACATACACTTTCATGCATTGAAAATAATACCTTTTTTAGCTTCACTCTGGATCTACCATAAAGCAGGGTAAGCACACACTCCGATCCTATTAAGACCCTTCGGTTCTTCGCTTTCCCTTCTGGAGGTAGTGCATGTTGAGTGGCGGGATTCAACGCCGCGTTTTTCTACAGACGAAATAGAAATATTATATATAATAAAAAAATCAAAGCTTCCAAAAAAGACAAAAATACTAAGAGACTAAGAAAGACCACTTACATATTTACTTAAAAGTAACAATTTCACTGTCAAATTATTAACGTAAAAATCAATTCTATGTAAAAAATTATAAATCCTAACAATATAAATAGATTTATCACTTTAACACATGACTCTATTATATAATCAATAAAAATAAACAGCAAAAGAAAAACAATAAGAAAACCATAATTAAAACACATTAATTAAACTACAAATGATATCTCTATATATAATAAGACAGTAAAAATATTTTGTCTGTACATTTAATAATTTTGACTGAAATGGATAGAGGGATACTTAAAAAGACTAATAGAAAGCAAAAAGATTTTTTTTGAATTTCTTGTCTGTCTGTCTGTCTGTCTGTCTGTCTGTCTGTCTGTCTGTCTGTCTGTCGACATATTGTTGTCCGCATTTTTCTCTGAAACTACTGAACCGATTTACTTGAAAATTTCACTAATTGCTTTGTTTTAACTCAATTTAGGTTCTAAAGTTTGGTTCATCAAAATCGGTTCATTAAAAAAAAAGTTATCGTCATTTGAATGAACTCAAGGCATTAGCTTGCCAGCGAATGTTATATAGA
>JAATLQ010034044.1:0-20687 GCA_013421005.1 Heliconius erato x Heliconius himera | reverse complement strand
AGACACGTTCCATTTCTCGATATTAAATAATTATACTTAAAAATAACAAAAGTATTATACTTTATATGCTAATACTAAATTATTATTGATTATATTTTATTATTATTATTATGTATATTATAATTATCATCATATATTATTATTGTTAGTTAACTCATATCATATTGAAGTATAAGACAGAATATAATTGTATTAAATAGCGGCTGATGTAATGCGAGGTATTATATTAACTGTTACAACAACGTGAAGCTAAAAAAAGAGAAAAGTATTTAAAATTCCATTAATACGTCAAGAGCTATAAAGCTAGTATAATCTATACCATTCCCACAATACGGTTGGTCCACATCAGTCAAACAATAGCTCATGCTACTCAAAGTGGCGGCTACCAGGCGCTTGCTGCACATCGAGAACTCGAATCGATGGGGGGAGGATATTGGAGATTGGGATCCCATCAGATACCCATAGCAATCGGGATTGGGGAAGTTGTCGTCGTGGTGCGCACCGAAACTATGACCTGTGGAAAATATATATATATATTTCCAAGCTTATACCATATATTGCAGTGTAGGCCGATAGAAGCTAGTATTAATACACTCCATTCTACACTTTCCGTCTTATTTCAAGATATTACATCTCGAGTAGTGGAACAACAGATCGCATTATCAAAAAAAATATTTTATGTCCACGTGCAGGGATAGTATCCAAAATCGTCGCGTATGAAAGACTCATTATCTACGATATTAAAGATATAAAAAAATTAAACTTGACTTATGCTTTTAATGATCTAATATGTAGATTGTAGGTTAACACAAAAAATCCCCATTTTTTCATCTTGTATCATAAAATAAATTAAAGTAACACAAGTTTCATAAATTTCAAATGGAAATCGAACTCCGAACACTCGGAAGCAGTTAATAAATAACTTTTAGTACTTATGACATACGATAAGCCTCTCATACATACTCGTATGTTTATTTAGAGATGTTAGATCGTAATTTTATTATGGAAATACGCCACCCACCTAGTTTTTAACATAGTAAAAAATGTTCTTGCCTGTTATCATTATATATAAACCGGACAAGCGCGAGTTAGGCTCGCCTTCCGAGAGTTCCGTATAAAAATTGGAGATCTCGAGCTTTTTCAAAAATTTAAGCTTAGCTTAGCAAGAACCCTCTTATCTGATAACTCACTTGAACTAGCGGCTTTAATTTTGCCCACGTTTTAAGGCTAAATTTCATAATTCAAATTCAAATTCTAAATGCTATTTTTTAGGATTTAACCTCAAATGTATAGTTTCAGATTTTTTCCTAAACTAGTACTATCTGTAAAGGCTAGCTGCCAAATTTCATAATTCTAGGTCAACCGGAAGTACCCTATTAATTTTGATTCCCTTTATAGTGTCGAAATAAATTGAATTTCAAGTCGACAGACAGACGGACGGGCAACAAAGTGATCTTGTAAGGGTTCCATTTATCTTTAAAAGATACGGAACCCTAAAATTTGTATTAAATTTTATGTTACTTTGGGATGTATTCTGATAAGAATATGGTAGATACCACGTTATTTATTATAATGTTTGAATTATATTATTGTTAGAAATAATTAATATATAGATATGTATATGTCACCGGAGGATTATAAACACCGCTAGTGTATATATTTTGTCTCGATATTGTAATCTATCGATACATTGTAAACTTTTAAGCGCTGGCCCTGTCGTTTTTACACCAAAACCGACCAATACGTGTTGTGATCACAAAGCTAAGAATTTAAAAAGGTGTCAAATTAAATGAAATTTTATTTAAAAAAAATCAGCTTCACGCTGTATCCCACACACTGCAGGGTAGGCATAGGGAACCTAGTGTTAAGACACTCCGTTTCCCACTTTCTGCCGTATTCTGGAGGCATTGCGTGTTGAGTGGCAGAACTCAACGGCGCGCTTGTCGACACCAGAGCGAAGAAATGAAAATATCAATTTAAGTAAATATTTCATCTCCTCGAGTGGGGATCAAACCCACAACCAGTCGGTTTACAGTCACACTTTGTGCCCCTGCGCCACGACTGGCCTCAAGTTATTTTATTTATTAAATGAAAATATTTATTATTTATTTATTAAATGAAAATTTATTTTTTAAGCATACGAAAATTTAAACATAAACAATTAAGAATCAAGACCAAACGCCACCACAGGTACATAGATACTATTTTTTTAGCGCCTACTGTAGTAGGTTTTGAACTCTATCCTGATTTTTTGCATTTGACAATGTCGATTCACAAAGTATCGATAAATTACAATATCGCGGGAGAGATTGTAATATAACGAAGTTTATAATACCCACAACCAGTCGGTATATGTACAGTATATAATATTACGGAATATATTCTAAGATTTTTAGATAAAATCATTTTCTAGGTTTATCCAAGTTTTGAAGCATTCATCTGTTTTTTTAATTCGCCTATTATACTGACGTTGTTGTTCAAATTGTCCACAGATTATTTAGTCTAGTATTGTAAATTTTATAATGTAGTCTACAATCAATTGCAGATTTTCAAGCTGCCTGTTGTCTTGTTGTCTGCCTGTCGCCCATTTTTCAAAATGGGTCTCCTCCAAGGTATTTTCATGTTGCATAGACCTCCCTTCACATTCACACAGAAACAAATAAAAAAACTAACCAATTTCATGTGCAAGAGTGAGTGCCGCAACTCTCTCCGGTACACGAACGTCGGTCTCAGCGGTAGCGTGCGCTATAGCGAGAGTATTGAAGGAGCGCCCGTAAGCGCGCCGGTCGCAGAGACCGCCCGCCGCACCGCCCATACCGCCGCCCAGGGATGTGAAACTGAAGAGGAAAAACAGTGTTAAACGCTGGGTCTCCATTTTCCATTTTAAATCCGTCTGGTTTGTCTCAATAATAGCGTGTACTGCAGCAAAAGTGTTGAAAGATTTATAGCGCATTGGTCGCTAAAACGTCCGTCATAAGAATAGTTTGCGCTTTAGCGAGATGGTCCGTACGCACCGCCTGCCTGGCATGTGAAAGTAAGGTTGAAATATAGTTTTAAAACACTCTGGTTTTCTACTTTCCACCAATTTAAATGATATATCTAATGTGTCCTCGGTATTAAACATCTGTTTTAAAAGTAAAGTGCGCTACAGCGAGAGCGTTAAAAGACCTTCTTAATATATGCGCGCCGGTTGCAACAACCTCCAGCCACTCCGCTATTATTTATATTATTGCTACTGGCGCCAGAGGCATTAACAGGTAATAAGTGTCTTTGGTATCTGTAATCGTGCGTCTTAAGAGTAATGTAGCACAAGATGCGCCGGTTACTGAGACCGGAGGCCGCCTTATTTCATCCAGGATTGTGAAGAAGAATGCAGTGTTGGTATCGACGCTGTTATACGGCAGTGAATAAAGAAACGTGGGTATTACAGAAGAAGAATGAAAGAAAGGTGAATACTGTGGAGATGCGATCTCTTTGTAGGATATGCGGAGTCACCTTAGCTGATCGAATCCGCAATGAAGAGATACACAGAATAGCAGGTAATAGCAAGGATGTTACGGTGAGAATGAAGATCAAGTGGTTTGGGCAAGTCGAACGAATGAGTGATGAAACAATAGCTAAAAAATGTATGATGAAAAAGTGAGTGAGTAAGAGAGGTAGGGGGAGACCTTGGTTGACCTTCGAAAACAAAGTACCAAAGATACAGGAGGAAGGTCACGTAAAAAGCATGAGGATCTCCGAAGGCGATGTACGAAGAGGTTAATGACAGTGGATGAGACCGTAGCGTTTCGTGCTCCGTACACTCCGACTATCCCGCTATGGATACAGCGTGAAGCTAAGTTAAGTGTAACCGTAGCCGAAATTAGTTTTGATTTATCATATATTTGATTATAATAAATGGCTTTAATGAGACCAAGGTCATGTCATGACTGTCATTACACAGATGGAGAAAACATTTGTATTCAATTTGCAAACTATTTTTCAAGTCTCTTTATTGAACGCGACAATTCTTTGAATTATGTGTCTTCTTTTGATTTTGATATTAATTCATCTTTATCTACAATTAACATAAATGAAAATGAATGTTCGATGATCGGACAATATACCGTACCGTACTCATATCATATATTGTAAATCTTTTTTATTTATTTTTATATATTGACCAGTCGTGGCGCAGGGGCACAAAGTGTGACTGTAAAATCGACTGGTTGTGGGAAATGAAATATTAAAATAAATATTTACATTTATATTTCCATTTCTTCACTCTGGTGTCGAGGCAAATCGCGGCGTTGACTTCCGCCACTCAACACAATGCCTCCAGAACATGGCGGAAAGTGGGGAAAGGAGTGTCTTAACATTAGGTTCCCTCTGCCTACCCTGCTGTGTGCGGGATACAGCGTGAAGCTGCTTTTTGTAAATCTATTGAAAGCGGTATAATTCATATGTATTGACAATATATATCTTATTGAGATAACATAATACATTAAAACTATCCCATCGCAGAGATATTGCCGATCTTTGCTTTTTACACAAATTAGTATCAGGAAACCTGGATTGTTCAAAGATTTTAAAAGAAATTATTATTTTTACCCCTAGTTTGAATGCAAGATTGTGTGCCGAAAATTAAAACGGGATTCGATAGAACAAATTTAGGCTTATAAATACACCATGGGCGAAGGAAGGTGCCCAGAATAGTCTGGTGCTCACCCCAGAATTTTACTTATAACAAAATTTTCCCCGAAAATTATTATTATTTATTTTTATAATAATTAATTACTCTGTCATCGTTAAAATCTTGTAATAAATTTTAATACTTTTGTAAATCTTAAGTAATATTTTAAACAAAAGTTAAATTTTAATACCTTAATCCTAAAGTTTTATTTTTAAAGGCATGTCCGGAAAAAGCAACGCCAAGACAAACTTCGGACAGCCTCCTTAATCTTGCAAAT
Source organism: Heliconius erato x Heliconius himera (assembly GCA_013421005.1). Lineage (NCBI taxonomy): Eukaryota > Metazoa > Arthropoda > Insecta > Lepidoptera > Nymphalidae > Heliconius > Heliconius erato x Heliconius himera. The sequence continues at coordinate 15,738 of JAATLQ010034044.1, read as the reverse complement.
CTCATCAGATAACTTCTACCATCTACGGCTCGATCTTTTGTTAGGTCTCCAAATACACGATAGTTTGTTTCATTTGACGTTAGAACTAGAATATATTTTACTGAAAAACCTAAAATAGATGATATTATTAACATTTCAAAAATAATATTTCAAACTTTCTCACATTAAATTCAACGATCTTTTAGGACTACTTAAAGACCTAAAAGTTTAAAATCAATTAAATATCTATTGGAAATTTCGAATTATGGTTACGTGAACGCTTATGCTGTTAGTTTTTAACCCGATATAAAATATATATTTTTATACATTGGTAATATTAGCCATCGTGGTATGGGGCCGTTCAAGTATTACATAAGCAGTTTTTTTGCAATTATTGACCCCCCCCCCCCTCCCCTATGTCATCAAAAATAAGCAATCCTCTTACAAATATTTCATTGAAAACGTCAAAAATAAGCAAAGCCAAGACCCCCCGCCCCCCTACAGTGCTTACGTAATACTTGAACGGCCCCTATGGTAGGAAAGCAATTCGATATTCACTGGGCTGAATAAATTATTACCAGATACCACATCTATATAGTACTCTACTAAATACCTAGTACTCATATAGTATAGTACGCAGTACTGAGTTGTACATATAAAATAGAAAAAAAATTAAATATGTTGATACAAGTGATTATCTTTATGTTTAAAGTTTTTTTTAAATATATCTTATAAGAAAAAAAGTTTAAATATAAAGATAATGACTTGCACATATTTATCAATTTATTTTTAATTTTCCTCTATCCTCTCTCTAGAACTAACCAACATTATCAGGAATGCCATCTTCATTAAAATCAGCATTTCTAAATATAATATCAGCTTGAGCGACGGCATGCATCATTCTTCTTACAACGTGGTTAAGACTGAAATTTGCATCCTGTATAAAAATATATTGTAATTATTATACGAATTTTTTTTTGCTTATCCGTGTTAATCTCAGGAACGACTGGATCGAATAAAATATTTTGTGCTGTTAATGGTTTCGATGTACGATTCGACCGATCTCAGAATTGAGAGCGGTTTATAGTTACGGGGCTTACTGTTTCCCTTTTTGCTACGAAGATGATCTCGCAAGTAAAGGCTTTTATAAAATAAATCTGTATCTATTTTTGACATTATATACTCGTAAATATGAAATTAAGAATAATAGATTTCGTTTCAGAAATTTCACAATTCGAATTTCTATACCTATAAATTCAGGGAACAAAGTTGACACGGCCCCTTTATTGAACCAAAAACGTTATGTTGTAGATTATTTAAAATTTCATTATTTCATTATGTTACATTACATTTTTTAATTATATAGTAAAATATATTTTACATATAATAAATTAGATATATAAAATATTGTTTTTCTGTTTCACGTTGTCTACTATTACTACTACGCACCCCACTTTTCACTGAATTCTCATTGCGTGTTAACTGGCGGAACTCAACGCCGCGCTTTGCCTCGACACCAGAGCGAAGAAATGAAAATATAGAAGAAATGGCCAGTCGCGGTGCAAAGACACATGCTTGTGCCCTTGCGCCGCGACTGGTCTCTTTATTATTTTACATATCTAAGTATATAAATATAGCAAACTTTTTGATAAAACTCCTTGTCAGCCAGCAAAAGTAAATCACAGATGCGAGCTCGTGCTATCCCTGCTTTTCTGGCTTGTTCTTCAATGTCGTATGGGAAGTACGGCAGCTGGTCGAAGCCGGCAGAGAACTATGAATATATTATAAATAAGATAATATTTCTTTATGGTATAAGTATGTTATGAATTCATATTTTATTTAAATATTTAATTTTTTCATTTCTCCGTTCTGGTGTCGAGGCAAAGTGCGTGTATATGATGAAATCCGTCATTCAAAACAGAGAAATGAGAATCTTAAAACTATTTTCAAGGATTTTTTTTGCATTTTATTTTCTGATTTTTATTTTACTACTAGCAACCTCGCGGCTTCGCCTGCTAGAACTACATAATTATTAATATACTAACCTGCATTATTTTCGTTTTCTAATAAAAAAAGGTCAATATTAAATTAATATAATTTATTGAAAAGTAAATTTTCAGCTATTTCAACAAAGTAGTATTATTTTCTTATTTATAATTTACTTTTCCTAAGCTACTGGACCAATTTGGATGCAATATTGTGTTTATATTTTAATGAGTGATTTAAAAATATAGATGGACTCGGTAGGTGGTGCTACGATAGATGTATACTGTAATAGACCAGCTTAATTATAAAATATCAGCCATGCCACCACGGACAGATCGAAATCGTCAAAACTACCTATAGAAAAAAAACTTATAAAGATACAAACTTGATATAGAATGAAAAATAACATACACTTTGGAAGAGAAATTTTGGAATTTTATTGTATCACAGTCATCACCTGATCACCTGAGAATATTCGCGTCTCGGCCGCTCGGGCGCCGCCATGTGGTCGTTGGCGAAACCTCCAAAAAATTTGTTTGGATCATCTGTGCCGTATGGATCAGCGTGCAAAGTACGGTTACCTGTACAAGAAGGAACAACTTATTTCTTTACTAGCTTTTATATACGGCATCTCTCGTGTGACCGAGTGGATATGGTTAAAAGTTATTTGTGATACATTCTAAGTATGGGAGGTAACTTTGACCGCCGGTAAAGTGAAGTACTTCGTAACAATCAACGTGAAGTAATATTGCCTACAGCCTTCCTTGATAAGTGCAGTATAAAACACAACAATATTTTTTTCAATTTGAATTAGTATTTTTTGAGATTACCGCCTACAACCAAACAAACTCTTCGCCTATATACTATCAGTATAGAAATATAGATATACTATAACAATAATGTAGATTGTCCCTATCAATATAAAATCGCTCAACACAGGATACGGAGTGTCCTAACACAATATTACTTCTACCTACCCTGCTGATTGTGGGATACAGCGTGAAGTTAGCCTCACGGAAGGAAAGATACATACCCAAGTGAAGAACTCCATAAAATTGATGGTCGTCTCCAATATAGCCTTCGGCTGATCCAGCAGTAGGGTCTTCCAAAGGGAAGCCGTATGCCATTGTCACATCGTTTAAAGAAAATTCATGTAGTTTTTGTTCGCCTTTCGTTCCAGGATCAAGTAAGAGTGTGGGGGAAAGGAGAGTCAAGGGTGACGATCCTGTAAAAAAAACGATTTAAGATAAAAAAATTAACAACTTCTATTCTGCTTGGTCACATTAATATTTCCTGTACAGTGGCCGTGCGAACTTTTTCTTTTATTTTTATAAAATCGAAGAAAAAATTAAATATTATATAGCATGAAGTATGTGCAGCTGCTCGGACCGGTAGTAACGATGTAAACCAAGCAGTCGGATGCGCCGCGCTTCAAGCCGCCGTCACCTACACTATCTGACTAATTACACAAACTCGAGTGCTCGAATCATTAATGCTAAAATAAAAAAATATATATTTTAAAATTTTGTATAATACCTCTGAGCACCTACCTATGGCATGTGTCTTCAGACATAACCAGTGTCTTTCCTGATTAAATTTTGCTTCTAAAAGTTTGTATCCGTAGGAAGTACACATATTATGTGCTTTTTTAATATTGCCAAGATTATGACATTCAATGATGTTTGGAATCATCAAGGCGATTATCAAAATCATTGTGGAATTTTGAATTTCAATTATAAAATTGAACCTCTTGATTCAGGGGTGTCAGATATGACATGTGTCTTTATTTTTAGGAAATAAAATGGCTTAAAGTCGTAAGTAAAGAGAATTACGAAAGAAGTTTTAAGTTAGAGAGACCCAAAATGGATAGAATTCGAAATTTTAAATGTGTTTATACTTGTTTCGGTGTTTTTCAAGGGTTATGATTTTTACTTAATACACTTATCATTTTTTACTTCATGTTGTATCCCAGAGCGACCTTTTATGCCCAATTTTCAGGACATTATATGTTGAGTGACTATAATAATAATAGATTATCTCTGAGTGACGGTAACCAACGCCGCGTTCAACGAAGCCACAACTATCACGTTTACTGTCAAGTGCCGCGCTGTGCTGCTGCGGTACGACGGCTCCAATCAGAATTGTTAGTATCAAATCTCATTATTCTCACATATAACTAAAGTCTATCCTACATGTACCGTGTTATTAACGATGATACATCTCAACAATAACATTTCTGTAAATATATATGTAATGTTGAGGCCAGTCGTGGCGCAGCGGCATGAGGTGTGACTGTAAAACCGACTGGTTGAGGGTTCGATCCCCACTCGAGTAGATGATATATTTACTTAAATTTATATTTTCATTTCTTCGCTCTGGAGTCGAGGACAAGCGCGGCGTTGAGTTCTACCACTCAACACTCAATGCCTCCAGAATTCGGCAGGAAGTGGGGAACGGAGTGTCTTAACACTAGGTTCCCTCTGCCTACCCTGCTGTGTGCGGGATACAGCGTGAAGCTAATTTATTTATCTTTTATATATGTAATGAATTGTATGAGCATAATTAATCGATTTGAACCCATATCATTCGCGATGCATTTTAAAAATGTTCCTCACGGCGGCACGAAAGCCGTCATTCCCCGAAGATTGTCGCCATGTCTACCGACAAACAAATTCTAGTTAGTAGGATGCATATCAGGCAGTGACAGTAAAAGTATGCTAACCATTTAAATTAATTTTAGTAATAAGAAACAATTGCAGAACAAGAATCTGATAAATATATGAGTTCTATTCTGCACAAAAAAACTGCATAAAAAAGTAAAAAATTCTTGTTGAAAATTTACCCTTCTTTTAATATTGCACACGTATACTTTAGTAAATAGGTATATTGTAAAAAAAATAGATTTTATCTTAAAATAGGAATTTTTATTTCCATGATTTGAGGTGCACGGATTAGTTTTCAGTGTAATTAAAGAATGTATTTTATTTTAAATATTTCAACCTCTGAGATTCGTACAGTTAGAAGTTAGTCACTGATAAATTTATTATAGTAAAATATGGTATTTCGGAGACCTACTAGCAATTAAGTAGTAACATCGAGACACTACATTGTTTCCTTTCCTTTCCTCATAAGATATTTTGTGGAAAGGCGGAGCTTTACGACGCGCTTTATTAACGATCACTGTCGTGGCAACGGGACACGTGGGTTCGAACCCCACTCGAGTAAATGAATTTTTATAATTTAAAAATAAATATTTATTTATTTAAACTTATATTTTCATTTCTCCGCTCTGGTGTCTAGGCAAAGCGCGGCGTTGAATCCCACCACTCAATATTGCCTCCAGAATTTAGTGGAAAATTGGGAAAGAAGTGCCTTAACACTAAGTTCTCTTTGCCTAACCTGCTGCATCAGAATACAGCGTGAAGCCGATTTAATTTTAATTCATATTAATAACATATTTAATTCATATAAACGTCATATTAGTTTTATAAGTTAGGCCACTTTGTCACCGACCGGCCGATATTAACAGTATATTATAATCTCACACTAGCGCCGCGTAGTCCTGTTTAGACAAACACTACGTGATTAATTAGAGGATAGCTACTTCAATCAATTCGTTATTTGAATAGAATTCAGTCATTCATGGCAATTAGTCACGACTCCAGGTGAACGTACAATAACGACATTATTTTTAATACTATAATGTAATTAACATATGCTTAATTCATTTTATATGGATCGTGAGGCCGTCGCGGCTGTCTGACGTAAACGTGATAGTTGTGGGTTCGATATCGGAGAAATGGAAATAATTTAAGTTGTTTCTGGCAATACAAAGGATTCGATTTCCTAAAAGTCAATAAAAAAATACAAAACACTGATTTTTGGCACCCCATTCCCCATTTTTCGCCGAATTTTCGAGACAGAGTGTTTTCGAGACATACGGTCTCGTAGTGTTGTTCAAGATAGAAGATATGAAAATATTAAACAATTAATTACCCCGAATGAGAGTCGAACCCACAACTGTCCCATTTACAGTCACATGTTTGGGCCATTGCGCCACGCCGGCGTCATTTAATGTACATTATATCTAAATAAAAAAAGATAATTCAAATAACTACATTAAGTACATAGGCACAAGATATTACGCTACATTATTAGTAATCAATATTTTAATAGTATTCATTTTGGGTTAATTTATTTAAAATAGCATTTGACTAATTATACAATACCGTGTTACCGAGTCATTTTTATTTTAATCTGTTTGTTTTTTATACAATGTAAGGCGTTATGCAATAATTTAGTAATATTTCACTAGCTTGACGCTGTATCTCGCATATAGATAGAAACAATTTAGTGTCGAGACTCGAGGCTCAAAACTCTTTTTCTTTTTTTGTGTGTCGAGTGCCGTAAATTTTCTGATTTAAGCGGAGCTCAGTTCCAATTCCCCGCTTAGGGAAAAATGAATATCTTAATATAGACAACACCTCAAGGCGATCATAGTCACAATGACCGGCATTTAAAGCGTCACAGATGATCTTAATTTTACGTTTAATACTTTACTTTTTAATGTTTTAAATATATATTTTCTCACTACAACTGACAATAATGTGATCTCTCTTCTTTTTATATATATTTTATGAGCGGCAATAAATATTTTTATGAGTATAAAAAACCTATTAATAAACAATCTTTTGTTTTTTTTGATTAATGACTTTTAAGTAATTATATAAAAATAATATCTAAACATGATTTATTTGAAAGAAAAATACCCAAACATTTTTATATTTAAATTTTTTCTATGATTAAAATAATATAATTGATCATAAAAAAGTGTAGATATTTTGAATAAACGAATTAAAAAAAAATATAAGCACTTGTAAAGTATTAACGTAATGCTGTAGGAATTATAAAAGCTACTTATAATTTACTTTTTACTCGTTTAAGAAGCTACTGGGGGTTGGAATTCCTAGCTGGAAAATAAAGATTAAGCTTTAAGTGTCGCTATGTCTACATACCTCTGTTTGTTCCATTACTACAATTTTCTTCGTGCATGTTTTAAAATAAAGCTCAATAAAATATAGCAAAGTAATTACACTAACAGCTCTTATTTTTTTTTAAATTATTTATTATTTATTTATTATATTTATTTATTTATTATATATTAATGTATAAAAAATATAAAATACATAGATGTTTAATCTATATCAACAAAGTTAGAGTTTACTTTATGTCACATTATATTTTAATTATAGAGTTTATTTAAGTTTGAATGAATTAAATATTTTTTTAATGAAGAGTACTATTTTCTTTAATTATTTACATACGTATGAATTGATATTAATATTATAATAATTTCAATACAATAGATCGCCCCGGAACATCTTAACAACTCTACAGTCTACGCATATCCACATGGTTGAAGGCATGCTCATTTGAAATAAGAATACGGGCCTAGACGCGCGTTCCCGCGCAATTTCAAAACAGATTTTATAAATCGTAACTTCTTAAAGCATTTTATAAAGTGCTATTAAATAAAATCATAATATAGAGTTAGAAATAATTAAATATTTTAAAAAATATATAAAAAAGGCCGTGTTTAAGAAAATTGTAAAAATGTTAAAGTATACAGTGAAAAAATATTACTCTGAGGGCAGCAGGGTTAATCAAATTCTGATGGCGATGTTAAGTAAGTACAATTTTCTTATTATACTTAAAAAAAAAAACAATTTTTCACTTGATATTTATTTTAAATTTCAATTTAGCATTATAGTAATAGAAAATTGAGCACAGGATTATATTTATTCTAAAATGACTAGAATTCCATAAAATTAACGTAAGCAAATAACAGCAAATAGGAAATTTTCAAATGTAAAATCTAATATATATTTTTTTATAAATTTTTTTCATTATCATATTAAAAAATATATAAATCTAAGATATTAAAAATAAGAAAAACATTGCATTTAAATAAAGCAATGCAACTCAGCTATTCTCGAGTATGATACAGTCACAATTGCACATAAGTTACTTGATTATTAAGCGGCTATTAAAGCTTCATTACGTGCTTTAAGCCTTACGAACGAAGCGTTGATTCAAATATAAGTGGTTCTGGAAATAAACTTTCTTGGTTTTTGCAATAGTTTAAATTGTTAGTTTTCATTTTATTGCGTATAATGGTTACCATTTTATGTAACATTATTGACCACTGCGCGTTTTTAATATTGAAAATTCTGTTGAGTTATTTAAAAATGCTCATCACGTTTATCATTTTTTTTATTATTTCTTATAGTTTAGTTGGACTCCTACAGTTCTGTATCAGATGTGGAAATCACCCAATTTCAAAATTAAATATAACTTAGATTCTGCCTTGAGCTTGAGCTGTTTGAGCTCTAAAAAAGTTATTGTGTAGCTACTACACAATAACTTTTTTTAATCCAAATCGGCCCAAAAAGACGTAAAAACAGAAAGACAAAAAAAATAATTAAAAATCATAGATTCATGTTCTATTAGTTATTTTAAGAGCCCATTGTGCCCACATTTTTTTCGAAAATATATGCAATGTACAGACATCTTTATTATTATTTTACTATAATATACATTAGTTACAAAAAGTTTTTTGGCTAAAATTATATTAAAATTATACTTATTATGAATAGAAGCTGTTTCTTCTTTTTCACCGATTTTGTAAGGGTCCAAGTAAGTTTAGGGCGGCTATATCTTATTCAATTGTAATGGCATAGTGACCTCAAAAACAACATATCCATACACAAATTTATAACTATCCATTGAAAATGTTAAGACAATCACAATATCTTGCGTATTCGGTGAAAAAATATACATATATTTATTAATGGTCTATTTTTTCTGTAATTCTGTTCCGGCTAACAGATTTTCGTTAAGGCTTTATTTAACTGACATTACGTTTTGATTGTTCAGGTGAAATAAATGCGCGTAACGTTATAAAAAATCTAGAACATTGTTGTGTACTGAAAAATATACTTATTTAGATAATTTTGCGCAAACTAATAGAAGCATTGACTAAATACGACTGGTTGTGGGTTCGATTCTCACTCGAACAACTAAAATATTTAATATTTTCATTTCTTCGCTCTGTTTTCGAGTTCAGTTCCGACATTCTACACACAATGTCTCCAGAATTTGGCGAAAAGTGGGGGGCGGAATAAAAATAGAGTGAAAAGTTGTCAAAAGAACGAGGTGGTGAAGTAGGTTTTACTGTAAAAGCGTAAGTGCGAAGTTGGGCGCTGATCCACGTACAATGTCTCGATTCGGTTGAAAAACCAAGAACGGAATGTCTTATTACTAGGTTATCTATACCTATCCTTCTACAGATATGAGGGAAACAGCATAATGCTAACAAAAACTTAAAAGTCAATCCGCTTACAAAGTGATACGTCACTTAGTTCTCTCTCTCTGTCGACAAAAGATAAATGTTTACTTTTGCTTTATTATTATGTTACTGGAGGAAGTAAAAAGTGGCTGTACAACGAAGTTATGTATGCGGAACCCGTTTTATAAATTGTATGTTAGTAAGAAATATAAATATGCCTAACTCATGTTTCATAGCATTATGGTAAACGATTATAAACTCCTTATACGTCAGAGAAATTTCTATATCATGATTTAAAAAATTTGTGAAAAGACGTTTGTTTGTTAAAGGTTATTACCAAATTAATGATTATATAAATGATAACACGCCTTGGGAATGAAATACTCGCTCCAGTCTGTTTCAAAGGTATCATTGTCACAGATAATTAAATATGTATTTGTTTAATCATTTGTTCAAAAAATGATGCATGTAACTTCTTATTTTGAATAAAATTATTTGAATTTGAATGTATAAAATACTCTACATCATGTATAAACCTAGTAAATGTTTTTTTAGGTTTATGCTTTATCTTGCATATAGCAAGGTAAGCAGAGAAACCTAATGTTAAGACACTCTGTTCTCCATTTTTTGATTGTACAGCAGTCGCGTTTACAGTGGCACGCTTACACGCTTACTTGAGTCAGTGAGCCACGATAGCCACAAAAAATATATTATATTTTAAACTGGAAACTGAAACTTTAACTAAAAAAAACTTTTTTTCATATAATGTAGTTTTACATTTTGTAATGTACAAAAATACATAGCAATAATAAATCCTGATTTCAGATTTTTTTGAATGGTACATTGTAGACTGTTTGTTCAAGTTAAGTGCTTTGTCTTGTTTTAACTTAATTAAATATTCTGGTGTCATTTACAGTAATTACATTTAAAAAAAAAGATTGTTTGTGTCATAAAAAATAATTGTTAAGACGGTCTCTGTCGACATTCATAATAATGGATATTAAAAAAATCAGCTTCACGCTGTATCCCGCACACAACAGGGTAGGCAGAGGGAATTCCGAATTCTGGAGGGATTACGTTTTGAGTGGCAGAACTAAACGCCGCACTTAGCCTCGAAGCGAAGAAATGGAAATATAAATCAGAGCGAAGAAATGGAAATATAAATTTAAGTAAATATTTTATCTCCTCGAGTGGGTATCGAACCCACAACCAGTCGGATTTACAGTCACACTTCGTTCACGACTGGCCTCAGATAATTGATATTAATAACAGTTTAAAAATCAGCTTTATTATATATCAGCTATATTTTTAAACTCCTAAAGTGCACAACAATGTTCTAGATTTTTTATAACGTTACTCGCATTTATTTCACCTGAACAATCAAACGTAATGACAGTTAAATAATAAAGCCTTAGAGAAAATCTGTTAGCCGGAACAGAATTACAGAAAAATTAGACCATTAATAAATATATGTACATTTTTTCATCGAATACGCAAGATATTGTGATTGTCTTAACATTTTCAATGGATAGTTAGACAAAGAAAAATTATCTAATATTATTTTGTGTGTGGATGTGTTGTTTTTGAGGTTACTAGGTGATTACAATTGAATAAGATATAAATTGTGATGTGAGGCCAGTCATAGCGCAAGGACATAAGAGTGTGGCTGTAAAAGCGACAGGTTGTGGAATCGGTTTCCCATTCGAGGATATTAAATATTTCCAATTTTCAATTTCTTTGCTCTGGTACCGAGGCAAATCGCACCGTTTAGGTCCGCCAATCAACACGCAATGCCTCCAGAATTCGGCGAAAAATGAAAACGGAGACTGAACACAAAACTCCCTTTGCATATCCTGCTTAACGCAGGATACAGAGTGAAGCTGAAAAATAATGTATTTTTTGTTTTTAGGTATTTATTAAAAAAATATATAGTTAAAAAATAATATGGCAAATAAACTAGTATTAGTAATATGTAAAGTAAGTTCGTAGTAGGTACATGTATTTTATTTTTAAATGTACGCTTTGTCTTTCTATAGCGGAGTAGATAGATATAATCTAGTGTAAAGATACTCCGTTCCCTACTGAACGGAGTGTCTTAACATTAGGTTCCCTCTGCCTACCCTGCAGTGTGCGGGATACAGCGTGAAGCTGATTTTAGTGTAAAGATTCGTCAATTTTCATTTTTCGCATTGCACCCTTTGATTTTTATTTTTTTATTTAAATAAGTACAAAGTCACGTTTAATAATAATAAATGTATTGTATGCAACGCAACGCCACGCCACGTGAAAAAACAGACTCTTCTCAAATATTTAAAGAACTGAAATAAAAATAAAATATGGAAATTTCCGTGAACTATAATAATTATTGTTATTTAAAATGACCTTCAACTACATAGATTTTTATCTTTTATACAATATTAATTTTAATTGGTAACAATATATTTTTTAAAACTTATAAATAAAAATAAATCAGCTTCACGCTGTATCCAGAGCGAAGAAATGAAAATATAAATGTAAATAAATATTTGATTTCCTCGAGTGGGGATCGGCCTCAAATAACCAGATAAATTAAAATCTAAATTAACCTAGTCTCGAGGCTAATCGTGGCGCAATGGAACGGAGTGTGATTGTAAAATCGACTGGTTGTGGGTTAGATCCCTACTCGAGGAGATAAAATATTTACTTAAATTTATATTTTCATTTCTTCGCTCTGGTGTCGAGGCAAAGCGCGGCGTTGAGTTCCGCCACTCAACACGCAATGCCTCCAGAACTCGGCGGAAAGTGGGGAACAGAGTTCCCTACTTTATCTAGGTTCCCTTTGCCTACCCTGCTATGTGTGGGATACAGCGTGAAGCTGATTTAATTTAATTTGATTTAAATTAACCTAGCCTAGCCATCGAGCCGCACGATGCGGGGCTTGGTTAAGGAACGGACCCGAACGGGCAGACGACGTTGATGGTTTCAATATTCATACATTTTCGATTTTTTTTATTTGTTATAAGGTTACATAATTATTTTCTTTAATTTTATTCAGAAATTGAAAAGAAATTAAACGTAACAAAAAATATAATATATTTTTTGTTACGTTTAATTTTGATACTTTTAAATATTTATTTTATAATATTGATAATACAGCTGGTTTTTGTTTACTTTTTTTCAAGTAATTACTATTTATTTCTATATTAATAAATTCCTTTGGTAACGTTTACTTATTATTTTTTATTTTATTTTAATTAGTTAGGTGTGTACTTTTTTAATATTATGAATTTCCATAAGTTACTTTTTTTTCTATTCAAATTAAATATTATCTTTTCTAATATAAAGCATTTTATTCCCCTTACTTATGTCTACTTATTATTATTTTTTTACTATTGAAAATTGAAAATAATGTTATAATAGATATATTAAACAAATATTCGTATAGTACAAGCGGGCGAAGCCGTTCGGGTCTGCTAGTTATTTATATATATAATAAAACTGTTGGAGTATGTGGAATATGTTATATTCCTTGCTCTAGTTGGAGACAACACTCTGCGTTGAGTTTCGCCACTCAACACTCAAAATTTCGAATTTGCCGCAGCTTCACCCGCACAGTCCGACGCTCGCCGGTATTTCCCCGTTTTGTCCCATTAAAAACAAGTAGAATATATACAACATCACATTACAATTGATTTGCGCCTTATTCTGATCTACTTATAATATGTATGTCTTATACGTATAAACTTTCTTGTTCAATCACTATCTAGTAGTATAAACTATAAAACACAATAAAATTTCTTTTTTAATTTTAAAACATTCGAAGTATAGGTATTCTGTGAGAAGACATTTTGTTTTATATTGTGTAAAGATTTGACACCAGATACTAAAAACCCCAAACAATATTTTATAAAATCATATAAAATAAAATAGAAAATGTAAATAACGTTGATTATAAAAGTTCATTAACACTTATGAGACATCAAAATCAATCAAATTATTATTGTCCTATTCAGCATTTATTTAAAATGTCAAACAAAGCATTTATTAATTAAATGCAAAACCTGTTTCTATACGCGCCTCTTCAGACGTCACGTCGGCGTGACTGTGGTTTTATAAAAAAAACTTCTATATGTTTATAATCTGGGTAAATTTGACATTTCCACCGTTGGATTAAATTAAATATTTAAAAATATAAATTTTCTTTATATTTAATATTTTCATTTCATCGCTCTGGGGACGAGCCAAAGCCGGTTGATTTGTTGTTCCGCCTTTCATCACGCAATGCCTTTAGAACTCGACGAAAAGTGGGGAAAGGAAATGTTTTTGTGGGAACGGAGCCTTAACACCAGGTTCCTAGGTTCCCTCTGCCTGCGCTCCAGTGTGTATGTATGGCATACTTACAAGGTGAAGCTTAAAAAATATATACTTGGTTTTTATAGGCCGCTTGGAAGATAGAAGACAGTTAATATAAAAATTATAATTTATTGTTATTTTACAATGATAAAAGCATAAATGTCATTATAAATAACAGCTAACCAGCAAACGTAATAATTGACGACGTTTCACACTTTGTTCGAATCAAAGCTGTATTACTCCGTGACATCTTCAGAAAAGATTCTTTATATCTTAGTCAATGCGGGCGGAAGTTGGCAGTATGATTCAGATTGATAGACAAATATTTTTGAGCCATATCATAATATGTAGTAAGGTTAACCAGTCGTGGCCGCCCTGAAGTTAGCTATAGATCATTAACGTATCTTGAGATATTTTCTGGAGGGGGCCTAGTGGATTTTACCTTTGAACAGACGTGTTCGTGTAAGCATTGTGTTTTGTCTGTGCAGAATTATTCTTAGGATTTTTATTAGTTTTAATTATTTTCTTTCAGAGTGAACATTGCACAAAAGTTCCGAAACCCTTACTTCAGAGCGACCACAACTTGGCGGCCGTACTGTATATCTTTATTAATGACAGTCAAACTATATCGGTTGTTGTAGACTTATGACTTTTTTAAACATTTTATATAGAAGTAATGGCATAAGTCAAATATATATTATTTTGTAAATTTAGTTATCTTATCAATATTTTTAAATTATCTTGGAGACCACCGTGGCGCAGTTGAGTAACGTCTAACTGACGAGACAGTTGTACGTTCAATTCCATTTGGGACAATTATTATTTTTTTATTTTACTGCTCTGGCAACATAAAATACTTTTATACACCCTACAATACCTTGAATCCCGGCGAAAAGAGGAAAATGAAATGTTTTGGCCCTTGGGTCTTTCCTATTAACCTACTATATGCGTAATTAAGATGCGAATTGTAGTTTTAACTTTTAAGTTAAGGTGTCTACACCTGTAAAAATTTTACTAAAATAAATGAGTAAAACACCAGAAAATAATAAAATTAGCAATCAATGAATGAGGCCTGTCGTGGCGCTGGGGCACAAGCCTGTGACTGTAAACTTACAGGTTATGGTTTAACTTAGAACCAATTTCAATTTCTCGTTTGAGGATACAGATATTTAATATGTATTTTCCCCTTTTTCATCCTGGTAACGAAAACCTGGCAAAGCGCGGCGTTGAGTTCCACGAAATGCCTCCAGAATTCGGAGGAAAGTGGAAATGTCTTAATTGAACGGAGCGTCTTTACACCAGGTTCGCAGGTTCCTTTTGCCTATTCTGCTGAATGAAATGAGTAAACAAGTCAATATACAATACATAGTATTTATACTACGCACTGTGCGTAGGCTAATAGGTATAATTCATATTTTACCATTTTATTAGGCCGTATGGGCTGTGCAATTGTTTTGTTTACAGCACGCTCTGAATGAGCGCGTTTGAACTTTTGACCAGCATAATAACTTACTTAAGCTCTGAGGTCAACAATATAAGGAAAAAAAGTTATTTAATATATTTTTATTATAGAAATGTATACATTAAGTCACGCATGTCACAGGATAGATAGAGGGAGACTAGTGTTAAGACACTTCGCTCTCCATTTTAAGTCGAATTCTGGAGGCATAGTGTGCTGAGTGGTGGAACTCAATACCACGCTTTGCCTCGGCATCAGAGCGAAGAAATGAAAGCGTTAAATATTTCATTTCCTCAAGTGGGGATCGAATCCACAAGCAGTCACGTTTACAGTCACACACTTGAGCCTCTGCGCCACGAATGGCCTTAAATTCACATCACATTTTTTCAAAGTAGTTAACTTAACTTAACTTAGCTTCACGCTTTATCCCTTGCGGGGTAGTCAGAGAGAACGGAGCGCCAAATGCTACGGTCTCTACATACCTCTTTCGCCTCGTCCACTGTCATCAACCTCTTCATACATGCCCTTCGGGGGGTCCTCATGCTTTTTACGTGACCTTCCTCCAGTATCTTTGATACTGTGTTTTCGAAGGTCAACCGAGGTCTCCCCCTACCTCTCTTACCGCTCACTTTTC